>ONZH01028090.1:0-41805 GCA_900303285.1 Rhinella marina
ACATTTTGGCTATATTTCCTTTCCTTCATTGGAATGTAGAAATTATAAAAATCTGATCAAATAATTTAGTGGAGAGGCAAGTACTTGTAAAATATACTGTTCATGTGTTCTTACAGGGCCTGTGTATGGCATATTGGAGTGTTCTGTTTTAGGTTTCCAAGTCAAGTGGAAATACTTGGCAAAAAACACCAACCTAGTGAGAGAATACCTGTAGTGTCAGCAAATAACATATACAGCAATGATGGTGTATATTATGCTAATGTTTGATAATGATTGAGCACTTTGATAAGGGAAACTTGATTTTTAACTGCCTCCATTTTGGATTTTAGGGCACCTTGAAACATTATAGATACAGTAGCCTAGTGAAAGCTGACTTTTAATGAAACCCAAAATGGGAATATTTGTATACTCAGGTCAGGGATGCGCTATTTGATTAGAAATTTACACTAATTAGATTCAGACTTTGTTGGATACCTGCTATGTCAGGGTGGAATACAGTATGTCAGTGAACAATCAGAAAAGTCATGTATTAAATCAACACAAGTCCTTTCTATCTTATTTTGTCGATCGGCCACTGCACGATGAATCCATTGAGAGTCATAAAGAAGCACTGTATATCTATTTGAATTAAAGGTGAAAGAGCGAAAATCTAGTTCAATCACCATAGTTATATTCTTTGGGGGACAACATATGTAAATGATCAGTTCATGGGGTTTCTTTTAGGACACCAGTTCTATTATTTATATAATTATGTATGATGTTATAATATTTATGGGGACTATTTTTAGGAATTACACATGATTATGTAGTGCGTGGTTTAGCCTACACTAGTTTTCATTATATATGTGTCATTGACTGTTACCTAGCAGGGCCCCTCTTGGGTACATACACTGTCTGTAAAACTTTTACGTTTATGTGTCTTGGGTTGCTTAATGCCATGTATGTGCTGTAATGTCCAGTACACATTCATGGTTGATGGTATACACTTCTGGGTGTGACATAAATATCATGTCACATGACAATGCACATAGCAGGTTAGATAGTTATCTTATTTATACCGGCAGTATATATGGTGGGACCACCATGTTCACAAACTCCACTCCACAAACACCAAGAAATAAAAGGATTGGCCATATTATGTGAATGGCATTCAAACTGTTGCGAATCTACTCTATGCCTGATTGTTACTTATAGCAGCAGACTACTGTAGTAAAGTTTTTAATTTTGTATAATGTGTTTCTCCTTGTTTTCAATTTTAAATCCAGTTGTAGATCTTAAAGTAGGTATGTTTGACACCAAATTTGAGCACACCAGAAGATATTTAAATGCAATAACAATGATGGATTGGTGTGGCTTTAGAATAACCATTTATTGGCCTGAAATATCACCTATCTTGTATGCAGATTTTAATTTATTATGGAATAATGTTACATACAGTATGCACTGGTAAATGGTTCAGCAATATGGGCAATTTACAGATAATTCTCAGAATTATTTCAGCAATCTGGATCTAGTCATAACAATCTTATGTTATGGTTAGAGATGAGCGAGCACTAAAATGCTTGGGTGCTCGTTATTCGAGTCGAACTTTTCCCGATGCTCGGGTGCTCGTTTCAAATAACGAACCCCATTGAAGTCAATGGGAGACTCGAGCATTTTTGCAGGGGACCAAGGCTCTGCCTAGGGAAGGCTGGGTGAAAACCTGGAAACCTCAGAAAATGATGGAAACACCACGGAAATGGACAGGAAACAGCAGGGGCAGCATGCATAGATGCCTCTGAGGCTGCCTAATCCCACCATTACCCCAAATTCTCCTACTGGGGCATGTGTGGTATCGATTCTTCTCAGTTTAATACCATATACGTCCCCTATCTTGGCACCCTATATTTCATGGATTTTTCGATTACGGAAAAGGAAAAAGGGCTTGCTCTGGCCAGGGGAGTGTCTTTCCTGCTGCAGCTAAGGGGACGTGTCCATGCTCTGCCTATCACAGGTCAGGAGGCAATTAAAAGAAGAACCAAAAAAAACATCAGTACAATATCTAATACGTCCCCTATCCGGGTAAATTGTTTGGAGAGAGGGCCTGTAGGTGGGAGGCAGGCTGGGAGGGGAAGGAGGTTTAGCTGGAAGAGCCAGAGGAGTGCTCCCTGGGCTAGCGTGTGTGGTGGTGACAACAGCCAGATGGATTTGGAAAAACTCTAGCATCAACCGGTACGGTATCGATTCTTCTCAGTTTAAAATCGTATACGTCCCCTATCTTGGGACCATATATTTCATGGATTTTTCAACCACGGAAAAGGAAAAAGAGCTTGCTCTGGCCAGGGGAGTGTCTTTCCTACTGCAGCTAAGGGGACGTGTCCATGCTCTGCCTATCACAGGTCAGGAGGCAATTAAAAGAAGAACCAAAAAAAAATCTGTACAATATCTAATACGTCCCCTATCCGGGTAAATTGTTTGGAGAGAGGGCCTGTAGGTGGGGGGCAGGCTGGGGGGGAAGGAGGTTGAGCTGGAAGAACCAGAGGAGTGCCCCCTGGGCTAGCGTGTGGGGTGGTGACAATAGCCGGAATGGATTTGGAAAAACTGTAGCATCAACCGGTACGGTATCGATTTTTCTCAGTTTAATACTGTATACGTCCCCTATCTTGGGACCCTATATTTCATGGATTTTCGACCACGGAAAACGGAAAAAGAGCTTGCTCTGGCCAGGGGAGTGTCTTTCCTACTGCAGCTAAGGGGACGTGTCCATGCTCTGCCTATCACAGGTCAGGAGGCAATTAAAAGAAGAACCAAAAAAAAATCTGTACAATATCTAATACGTCCCCTATCCGGGTAAATTGTTTGGAGAGAGGGCCTGTAGGTGGGGGGCAGGCTGGGGGGAAGGAGGTTTAGCTGGAAGAGCCAGAGGAGTGCCCCCTGGGCTAGAGTGTGTGGTGGTGACAACAGCCGGAATGGATTTGGAAAAACTGTAGCATCAACCAGTACGGTATGTATTCTTCTGAGTTTAATACCGTATACGGCACCTATCCGGAAAAATAGTTTGGAGAGAGAGTAAGAGAGGAAAAAGACGTGCAGTATGGAGCAATTACACGGAAACTATTAGATTAGGCAGACGTGGTCTGCTTAATTGCAACCCAGACAAAAGAGAGAAAGAGAGGAAAATGACGTATTTTTAAAAGTGACGTTCAGTATAGATCAGGGGTTCACAACGTTTTCTGGGTGGGGGCCACATTGTCCGACTGAACCAACGTCAAGGGCCGAAAATAACATTTAAAGGGGTATTACCAACTGAAATACTCTATTTATGGCAGATTGAACACACAGTGTATACCATTAATGTCTAGTTACAGTTCCAGGAGTCCCATCTAATGGGAGAAATACATGAAAAATGCATGTGAGCAGCCACAAAACATGGACATACATGTCTGTTACCAGATGGATGGGGCCACACAGAATGGTATCAAGGGCCGCATGTGGCCCCCGGCCGCAGGTTGTGCACCCCTGGTATAGATCAAGTGTGGTATGTGTTCTATGTATACTACTCAGTTTAATACCGTATATGGCAGCTATCCGGAAAAATAGTTTGGAGAGAGAGAGAAAGATAGGACAAAGACGTAAATTGTTTATAGAGAGGGCCTGTAGGTGGGGGGGCAGGCTAGGGGGAAGGAGGTTGAGCTGGAAGAGCCAGAGTGCCCCCTGGGCTAGCGTGTGTGGTGGTGATAACAGCCGGATGTAGTTAGAATGACGACGCAGGACCCCAACTTAAAAATTTAGCATCAACCGGTACAATTGTCAATTATGAGCTCGATCAAGTGTGGCATGACTTTTTAGATGGAGATTGCATGTGGTCACGTACTCCCTGGAACCCCATAGTAACCCCTTCTCTGATGTGCTACCCCAGAACATTCTCTGCCCCAATTCACAAGACCTTTTGCAGTCTCCGTGTGCTGACAGTGGGGATTTACCAGTGTTGTCTGAGGAGGTGGGGGACAATGGCGAGACACAGGTGTCGGGGGGTGAGGTAGTTGTATGGGAAGCAAGTTACAGTGGGGACTCCTTGGGGGGACTTTCTCATGATGGGACAGATTCAACTTGGGTGGATCAGGCACAGGAACAGATCAATTTTTTTTTTTTTTGTGTTTATTTAACTTTTATTTAGCACAAATAACCACAGAGATATTTATTCGTTCTCTATGCTGCGCAGTCTGGCTTAGGGGTTCGTCACTTTGATGGCAAGCTGTGCCGCTCTCTCCACAATGGTCTTTAGGTTCTTAGATGGAGAAGTTGTGGGCGATTTCTGCACAGAAGGACTTGTTGCTCATCAACAGAACCTCGAGCTCCTTGACATTGTGGACCAGGAATTTGCGGAACCCTGTGGGCAGCATGTGTTTGGTCTTCTAGATGCTACCGTATCCAATGTTTGGCAATATAGATACGCAGGTAATATTATTTTTCACACCTATCCCAAAAATAAAACTTACGCAGTTTGCGCAAATAAAACTGGAAACTGGAACTGGAGAGAGTGCCTGTAGGTGGACCTCCGGAAAAATTGTTTGAAGAGAGGGCTTGTAGGGGGCCCTCCTGAAAAATTGTGGTAAAAGAGTTCCAGTTGGACCTCTGAAAAATGGCGTTTTTTTGGTCAGCGTTAGGCAAAGACGATATGGAGGAGGAGGAGGAGGAGTAGGAGGAGTAGAGAAGAGGAATCGGATACATAAGTAATGTTAAATTTTAGCTGCTTTCCCCCGGAGGAGATTTGAATTCCGGTGAAATCCAGGCTTTGTTCATTTTAATAAGCGTCAGCCTGTCAGTTGACAGGCGTGTACGCTTATCGGTGATGACGCCACCAGCTGCACTGAATACCCGCTCTGACAGCATGCTAGCGGCAGGGCAGGCCATCACCTCCAAGGCGTACAGCGCCAGTTCAGGCCACGTGTCAAGCTTTGAAACCCAGTTGTTGTATGGAGCAGAGTGATCGCTACGGACGTTGGTATGGTCAAGTAGGTACTCCCTCACCATCTTTCTGTACAGCTCCCCCCTACTCTGCCTAGACTGGGGACAGGTGACAGTGTCTTGCTGGGGTGACATAAAACTGGCAAAGGCCTTGGAGAGCGTTCCCCTGCCAGTGCTGGACAAGCTGCCTGCTCGCCTCCTCTCCCCCGCTACTTGGCCCACAGAACCATGCCCTCTGCCGCTAGCAGCGTCAGATGGTAAGGATTGTTTCAGCTTGTGCACCAGGGCCTGTTGATATCTATTCACTCTCATACTCCTTTCCTCTGCAGGGATGAGAGTGGAAAGGTTCTGCTTGTACCGTTGGTCCAGGAGAGTGAACACCCAGTAATCGGTGTTTGAAAAAATTCTTCTAACGCGAGGGTCACGGGAGAGGCAGCCTAACATGGGGGGAAGGAGGTTGAGGTAGAGGTTGAGACTGGGGGGAAGGAGGTTGAGGTAGAGGAGCCAGAGGAGTGCTCCCTTGGGTAACGTGGGTGGACTGCGTGGAAGACTGACTGGTGGACAAATTACTTGAAGCATTTTCCGCAATCCACGAGATCAGCTGTTCGCACTGTTGTGGTTTCAACAGTCCTCTACCATGTGTCCCTGTAAGTTGAGACATGAAGCTAGGGAGTGTAGCTCTGCGGCGTTCCACAGCTCCCTCATCAGCAGGTACTGTCTCACCCTGCCCAGGACCACGGCCTCTGCCCCCTGCAGTAATTGAATGCCCACGCCCTCGACCCTTAGCCCTGGGGTTCAACATTTTCTGTATATAAGTGTATTATATAAAAAATAAATGGGCCTGGTGTACTGAAACCCACAAACTTGTTCAGTCTGGTTTAATTAAGTGACGTAAAGAAAGTGTCACCTGGACAGAAAATACGGATTGTAGTGAGTGTACTGAACTGTGACACACAGAATGGTTCCACACTGCTGTGTGAAATGGATTTGTATCACTGAGCTAAAACAACTAAAAAACTATTTTTTTTATATATTTTTTTTGTAGTTTTGTTTTTTTTGGAACGTGACGTGCAGAAACTATCGTAGAGCTAACTGACACCCTACTGACGGTGGCTATTTAGACTGCGACCCAGACAAATGTCGCACAGAGATTTTTGGGATCAAGCTATATACGTGACAGGCAGCAAAAGACTTGGTTGTATTAAGTGATGTACAGAAAGTGTCACCTGGACAGAAAATACGGATTGGCGTGAGTGGACAGCTGAACTGTGACTCACAGAATGGTTCCACGCAGCTGTGTGAAATGGATTTGTATCACTGAGCTAAAACAACTAAAAAACGTTTTTTTTAATATATTTTTTTATATATATTTTTTTGTAGTTTTGTTTTTTTTGGAACGTGACGTGCAGAAACTATCGTAGACCTAACTCACACCCTGTTAATGGTGGCTATTTTGACTGCGACCCAGACAAATGTCGCACAGAGATTTTTGGGATCAAGCTATATACGTGACAGGCAGCAAAAGACTTGGTTGTATTAAGTGACGTACAGAAAGTGTCACCTGGACAGAAAATACGGATTGGCGTCAGTGGACAGCTGAACTGTGACACACAGAATCCTTCCACGCAGCTGTGTGAAATGGATATGTATCACTGAGATATAACATTTAAAAAAAAAAAGGGGGTTATATATGGCGATAGCTGCACTACTAGTGCCAGCCAGCCAGCCAAGCCAGGAAACAAAAAAAAATGTCTTGTAGCCCTTAGAATGGCTGTTGGGTTCTTTGTGGGTGATTCCTGCCTAACAGAGAACTAAATGCAGGCCCTAACACTCTCCCTGAAACGCAGCAGCTCTATCCCTAACGACATCCAGACGGCATCTGAGCCGAGCACCGCGGCCAGTCACTAGTATATTCCAGGGTCACCTGATCAGGCCAGCCAACCCCTGCTATCGACATGTAAGGGCCCCACGTGATGCTGGGTGTACCGCAGAGTCTCCTGGCTTGTGATTGGCTGAGTTTATAGGCGCCAAAAAAGCACGATGCGGAAGTTGCCATTTCCTCGAGCATGGCGAGATACTCGTCCGAGCAGCGAGCACTTACGAGTACCCTAATACTCGAACGAACACCAAGCTCAGAGGAGTATGCTCGCTCATCTCTACATGGCGTGTAATAATTAGTATTGAGTTAACAGAAAAGAAATTAATTCAATTCAATCAGAATTTCAGGAAAACTTTGATTCGCCACAAAGTTGAATTTCCTTATGGTTTGTGGTAAAGAATTGGTTTTTTTTCCCTAAAATGGTGGCTATACATTACAAAGTGAAAGTAAGAAGCCCAGGAATGCAATATGACCCATACCTCTGTGCAGCCAGCCAATCAGCAGATAACCATCCACTGTGATGTCACAGCCCTATAAAAAGCCTAATCCTGCCTGGTCTCTGCCATTTTATTGTGATCTGAGCATAGGCAGAAACATGTCAAGTGCTTGGGACAGTGTTTTAGCAATCTTTTTATTGCAGAATTCTGGATAGGGACAGGGCAAGTACAGAGCAGGGAAAGTGTAGGGAGATCGTAGGGGAGAGTTTTCAGAAAATGTAGGGAGAGCATACGGAAAGCATAGAAAGACTGCAGGAATAACTGCAGTCTCTGTTTATTTGCCCTTTGCATCTTGTTCCACTTCTGTGCCATTCATTTTAATCTGTTCTTTTATACATAGACTAACTGTGCATCAGGATATGTCTCAACAGCCAGTCTAATATATAGTCGCATGTACCTAGTTCATCTGCTGCGCCACACCCCCCCCACCCGTCCACAGCATCCACAGTTCTGAGTGGTCCTCCAGCATACCACCTATTCAAAGCAGGGCATTGTCATGTTTTTCTGCACCTGGTTAGCCTGGGTGAATGGAGTCACACCGGGAAGAGCTGCTCCTCGTCATCAACCAAGAAATCAAATTCTGTCTGTCTCCTCGGCAACTGAAAGGAACCATGGTCATAGATAATGGGAAGAATATTCTGTCCGTGCTGCGTCACCGACCTATACACCCTGCATGTCACACATTTTCAATCTGGTTGCCACCAGATTTCTGAAGTCTTCTAACTAACTGCAAGATGTCTTTCCTGTCGGGCCAGTAATGTGGCATCAGAGTGGGTGTTTAATGCGGTGGGGGGCATAGATACCCCAAAGTAAACTTGTCTTTTAACCCAAAACCTTTTTAAAGATGAATCAGGCCTGGATCAACCAGAATTTCTAGACAAAGATGCCCAATACAACAGACTACATCATTCTGGCAGTATTGATCTGACTGTAGTGTGTTGCCACACCAGAACATTGTGACAAATGGTCAGTTACTTCTGCCCACGTGCTCCTGCCACTATTATGATACTGTCACTTGCCTGATCCCACATGTCTGCTGCCTCTACTGCCATCTGCCCCTACTGTGATCTGCCACCATCTTGTGCTGTTACTATTGTTGCTGCCCCGCTTCACCACTGCGTTTCGGGGCCACTATTGTTACTTTTCATGCTGTTGCCACCATCACCAGTCTCTTCCAGGACCTCTATTGTGAGTCTTCATGCTGTAGCCACCCGCTCAACTGTTATGGGGCCATTATTGTGAGTCTTCATGCTGTTGCCACCCACCCCATTCTGCTACAGAGCCACTAGTGTCCGTGTTTGACCATAGTGACATCACCATAAAAAAAATAAAAAATAAAAGATAAAAGGGTCCTCTATCACAGTGTCAGTATTTTGCTTCAGGATTTGATCATTATTTGGAAGCCAAAATTGTGGACAAGAATAGGACATGTTCTATTTTTTTGCGGGGCCGCGGTACGGAGCAACGGATGCGGACAGCCCCATAGAAATGAATGGGCCCCGATCTAACCTGCAAAATATGCGGTTCGGAGGCTGGGAAAACAGTCGTGGGAATGTAGCCTTATTATGAGGCAAATTCAGAAGCCAAGCCTTCTCTCGGATTAAGTATCATGAATAGATCTGCACCTGTTCTGTGGGTTTGATTTACACTTGCTTTGGGCTGACAATTACTGACCAAATGAGTGAAGTGTGAACTATCTCTAAGGCCTTGTTCACATATACGTGGATTTTCACAGACCACGGACCGTGAAAATACCGCCTGCCGTCCTGCTGAGTGCAGGAACGCACGGCGTCATTGGTTGCTATAACGTCGTGCACTTTGTGCCGCTGCCGCTGTACAGTAATACACTGGTATAGATCATAGGAGTGTATTACTGAGCAGCGTTTTTTTGTTTTTTGTTTTGCTTTACTGCAGGATGCTGTATGCCATTTTATGCTTATCTAGGGGTTACCTAGGAATGTTAGTGGCCTTCACGATGATGTGCCCATCCATATACTGTATGTGATCTGCCTGTAATTCAGATGCACAGTAAGGGCCCATTCACTGGGAATAGATGAGTCCCCATTCACTTCAATGGGAGTGGGGAGCCACCGCACTAAGCATTATTGCGGACCCACAATACCGCGGCCGTGTGAACCGGCCCTAACTGTTTTTCTTCCAGAAAGGAATAGCTATGCATGTTTCTGCATTGCACAGTGATGTACACCAGGATACATTCTCCCTAAAGTTCAATGGCAGGCCGACAGAGTTGATTTATTTTTTGACAAATTAATTAGTATCAAAGCGATTTTTTGGGAAAAATTTGGTGAAGCAATTCAATTTTTGAAAACTTTGCTCATCTCTAGTAATAATATTAAAGTTAATAAGATTTCTGGAGATGTCATTGATCCAGGGAGTTATTTTTACCCCTAAAATAAGGAAAATTGGCTTTCACTGCATGATTTTTTTGCCTTCCTCTGGATCATCTCGCAGGATAAGAGGCTGAACTTGGATGTATGTCTTTTTTCTGTGTTACTATTTTACTATATTTTTCAAGCAGCTAAGGCCTTGTTCACACATCAGTTATTTCCATCAGTTTTTGTGAGTCAAAAACAGGAGTGGAGGCTACACATTGAGAAGGTATAATGAAAAGATCTGCACCTGTTCTGTGT
Organism: Rhinella marina; assembly: GCA_900303285.1. Lineage (NCBI taxonomy): Eukaryota > Metazoa > Chordata > Amphibia > Anura > Bufonidae > Rhinella > Rhinella marina. The sequence goes on from ONZH01028090.1 coordinate 9,975, forward strand.
TTTTGACCCACAACTGGTTTTGGCTCACAATAACTGATGGGAATAACTGATCAAAAAACTGATGTGTGAACAAGGCCTTAGGCTGAGTTCATACTTTAGTTATCTAATCAGTTATTGCCATCAGTAGTGAAGCCTACTTAGAGATAAGGTGTAATGGAAAGATCTGCACCTGTTCTATGTTTTTGACCTACACCTGGTTTTGTCTCACAATAACTCATCAAATAAATGTGAACTCAGCCTTAGCTATCAAACAATTGTGCAAACTATTAAGGTAATTTCACATACAGGTTTTTGTTGGATTTTTTCAGTGCTTTTACTTTTGCTGAATGTCTGTGGCAACATAAAACATAGGACACTGAAACATTTTTTTCTTATGGTGTTTTGCTAATAAGTTGGTGTTTTTTGTCTTTCTGGTTTCAAAAATGCAGTAGGTCTTGGTATTTTGAGGCATTCACCCGAGCTTCAAGCCGCAAAGACTACAAATGAGGTTTTCTGAGTGTAGCAAGGTTTTCTCAGTGGAGTGTGGTGTGCAAGAGAACAGTAAAGTGCAAGTTTAACACTAAGCCATAGTTTAACACAAGGACATAGGAACCAATGTTTTGTAGATTTACCTTCTGCATTAAAGGCTTGTATTCTAACAAGTTCCGAAATTAAAGGGTTAAATGGTTTAAATTTATGTTCCTATTCATTCAGTTTTTCCCTTACTACTCAACCCCATAAAACCTTCTCTATAGCAGAATAACACCATTAAGAAAATGTCAATGGGCAAACACACTGCTTGTAAAAATGCCTGAAAACAAAACACCACAAAAAAGTGGTGAGGTGTAAGGCTAGGGAACTGAAGCCAAACTGGTGGTCAGCAAATGCGGTGTACCAGACACGCTTTGCACAAGCCGTCGCGCTCTGAACACCCTTGAGGGCCAGGGTACTCTTCACGCGCTTCCCGCAATGTGTGAGAGCAAACAGCTAGTTTAAATAGCCCTCCTGGAATCACATGACATTGCTGACATCACACCCAATCTCCACCCTCAGGCCAAGGAAGCACAGGTGAGGACTGAGTGGGTGAAAAGGAGAGAACCTCCCACCATCTCCCTGACTCAGGAGATATAGTGGTAGTGGTTCTCTGGCAACAGCTGGCGCTAGGAGCCCCGGCGTCCCGGGACCCCTGGCTAGCGTCAGCACTGGGAATGACGGCGTCCCGTCTCCCAGCAATACCAGGACATGGAGTGAGTCTCACAGAATGAAGCGCGCGCATGAAGCGCAAACCCTTACTGGATGTGATCCCCGGGGTTGACACCCTGCCCCTCATTAGGGATCCTTAAATTCCCATGGAGTTTAACTCTAAATGCAACTCGATTGATTACCTCCAGAATAGGGTATGGACAGATAAACCTGGGGGCAAGCTTAATTCAGCGAACTTTAAGCTTGAGCTTCTTAGTGGAACCCCACACCAGGTCTCCAACTCTCAAAACCTCCCCCTGAGATCGGTGTTTATCAGCAGCCACGTTCTGCTGGCCAACTGCTTTTTGGAGGTGCAAGCGAATCCCCGTCCATACCTCCCTTAGCCGATTGGTAGTCTCAGTGAACCCCCGGGATATCATCACAACCTTTAAGAAAGGCTGGGAACCTGGGGTGGAACCCCAAGTTACAGTAAAAGGGGGACGTACCCAGAGACTCATGATGCCTATTATTAAAGGCAAACTCAGCTAAAGGTAGGTACCTGCCCCATTCAAGCTTATTGTCTGAGCAAAAACACCTAAGGTAGGTTTCCAACGACTGATTGGTTCTTTTGGTGAGACCATTCGACTGCGGATGGTAAGCCGAAGAGATAGACAACTCCATCCCAATATGCCCGCAGAAGGCTTTCCAAAACCTAGAAATGAACTAGGTACCTCTGTCAGACACAATGCTACAAGGAACCCCATGCAACCTGACAACATTATCAATAAATATGTTGACCATATCCCAAGATGAGGGCAACCCGGGGAGGGGAATGAGATGGGAAAACCAATCCACAATTACCCAGATAATGGTTTTGACCTCAGAGACAGGAAGATCGGTGATGAAGGTTATCGACATGTGCGACCAGGGTTGGTCTGGGATGGGAAGGGGGAGGAGCTTCCCGGGCTGAGAAGACCGAGGTACTTTACTCCTGGCGCACACCTCACAGGAACGGACAAATGCCTCAACATCCTGTCTCAAAGTAGGCCACCAAAACCCCCGCCTAACCAGATGAGACGTTCCTTTTATTCATGGATGGCCAGCCAGGACAGAGTCATGGCAACACTGAATGATGCGGAGCCTCAGGTGAACTGGGACAAATAGTTTATCCTGAGGGGTATCCGTGGAGGCCAGGTGTTGCGATTTCATCACCTCCCATTTGACGTTGATGGAGGCGACCACCACCCCTTGGGGAAGAATAGGAGGTGGACTAGCCTCTTCTTGCTGGATAGTGCACAGAGTCCTGGATAACGCATCAGCTCAAGTGTTTTTAGAGCCAGGAATAAATGAGATGGTAAACTTAAATCTAGAGAAAAACAAGGCCCAGCTAGCCTGCCTGGGGTTAAGCCTTTTAGTGTTCTCCAGATATATCAGGTTCTTATGGTCGGTAAGAACCACGAATGGATGTCTGGCCCCCTCTAGGAAGTGTCTCTATTCCTTGAGAGACAATTTGATGGCTAATAGCTCCCTGTTGCCAATATCATAATTTAACTCGGGGCTAGAGAACTTCTTAGAGAAGAAGGCACAAGGTCGGAGGTGTGTGAGAGAAGGGGATCCCTGGGATAACACCGCCCCTACTCCAACTTCTGATGCATCCACCTCTACTACAAATGGCCTGTCCAGGTCGGGTTGAACTAGGACAGGGGCGGATGTAAACGCCCTCTTGAGGTTGGAAAATGCGGAGACAGCATCATCCCCCATCCTAGATACATCGGCCCCTTTGCTGGTGAGGTCCTTAAGGGGTTTCACAATCTTGAAGAAATCCTTAATAAATCTCCTATAAAAGTTGGCAAAACCCAGGAACCTTTCAAGGGCCTTAAGGTTCCGGGGTTGGACCCAATCTGGTATGGCCTGCACCTTGGCGGGGTCCATACGAAAACCAGAGGATGACAAAATAAATCCAAGGAACTCAATCTCTTCGACCTCAAAGGAACACTTAGGAGTATTGACATACAGGGAGTTATCACTAAGCCTCTTGAGGACCAGACGCACATGGTCCCTGTGGGACTGGAAATCTTTGGAAAAGATCAAAATATCGTCAATATACACAATGACAAAGAATCCCAAAACATCCCTAAAGATGTCATTAACAAAAGCTTGAAACATGGCCGGGGCATTACAAAGCCCAAAAGGCATCACTAAGTACTCAAAGTGTCCTTCGGGTGTGTTAAAGGCCGTCTTCCATTCATCACCTGACTTTATACGGACAAGGTTGTAGGCCCCTTTAAGATCCAACTTAGTGAAGAACTTGGCCCCCAGGAGCTGGTTGTATAAGTCAGGGATGAGAGGAAGGGGATATTGGTTTCTTATGGTGATTTTATTGAGCTCTCGATAGTCAATACACGGCCTTAATCCCCCATCCTTTTTGGAATCAAAAAAGAAACAGGCTCCTACCGGAGACTTGGAGGGACGAATAAAACCCTTAGCGACATTCTCCTGTACATAATTCTTCATGGCCACCCTCTCAGGTTCTGAGAGATTAAAAATTCTGCTCTTTGGCAGAGGGGCCCCTGCAAACAAGTGAATCTCACAGTCATAGGGTCGGTGCGGTGGTAATATAGAACTTCCTCTCTCCGAAAATACTTCTGGAAATTCCTTCATATACCAGGGGACCTGAGTAGAAGAGCAACCAACCGGAGTAATCTCCTGGATACATTTACCCTGACAATCCTTACTCCAACTGGTGACATCCCCATTAACCCAATCAATACAGGCATTATGCTGCCTGAGCCATGGCAGGCCTAATAACACAGAAGCAGAAAGGGCATGCAGAACCCAGAGGTTAATTTTTTTCTTGTGAAGCCACCCCACCTGTAAAGAGACTGGTTCATCAGTGACCACCTCTAAATTCTGGTCGAGAAATGAGCCATCTAGTGTGGTGAAACTAATACCAGATTTCAGGGTTTTAAGGGGTACTCCAGGTCCCTGGCTATGGCATGATCCAAGAAATTAACCTCAGCCCCACAGTCAACAAAAGCATGACCCTTCACCTCCCTTCCCTGGTAAGCAATCACAATGGGAAAAAATACGTTTGTAAATGGGGGTACCTGAGCGCCTAGTTGGGGAGGCCCTGTTCCAACTAGGTGTGGTCATTTCCCGAATGCTCCAGACGAGGACAATTCCGCTCCCAATGCGTGGATAATCCGCAGAGCAGGCATCGTTTCTGGGGCCAGGAACGTGGCCTCACAATAGGCGATGGAGCGGTCTTTCCTAGCTGCATGGGTTCTTCAGTTGGAGGAGACGTTAACCTTGTCCCAGGTGAGATTCCCTTGGATATGGACTTATCGTGTAACCGTTCACGTTGCCTTCTATCCAGATGCACAGCCAAGGTCATGGCAGACTCCAGATCTTGTGGTGGCGAGTGGTGCACCAACATGTTCTTAAGGGAATCCGTTAACCCACACAGGAAAGCACTCCGCAATGCTGCATCATTCCATCCGGTCTCGATGGCCCACCACCTGAATTGGGAGCAATACTCCTCTGCCAAGAGATCGCCCTGATGGAGTGATCTAAGGTTAGATTCAGCAATGGCGGTTCTGTCTGGTTCATCGTAAATGAGGCCCAGCGCCTTGAAAAATTCCTCAATGGAATTACGGGCAGGGGAATCCTCAGTGAGAGTAAAGGCCCATGTCTGGGGGTCCCCCCTGAGAAGGGAAATGACTAGGCCCAACCAAGTCCGCTCATCACCTGAGGAGGTGGGTCTAAGTCAGAAATACAATTTGCAACTTTCACGAAAATTTAAAAATTGCTTGCGATCCCCTAAAAAAAATCAGGTAGGGGAACCTTAGGCTCAGCAGATGTCCTGCCCCCAAACCTGGGATTAGATATGGGCATTTTTGGGGTGGCTGAGGTTAACTGGGCTAACGCCTGGGTATGGTTCCCCACTGTCATAGCTAGATCCTGAAACATGCTTAGCAGATTATGCATCTGTTCACTTAGCTGTTTTGCAGTATCCATAGGTAAGGCTGATTATTCTGTAAGGCTAGGGAACTGAAGCCGAACTGGTGGTCAGTAAATGCGGTGTACCAGACACTCTTTGCGCAAGCCGTTGCGCTCTGAACACCCTTGAGGGCCGGGGTACTCTTCACCCGCTTCCCACAGGAAGGGGGGCTTATGCAGAGCCCTTCCCAGGTACCAGTAGCAAGGCGGCTGGTGGCTGGGCACACCGACCACGGTTGGGAAAAAACTTCCAGGGTGTACTGGAAGACAAATGCAGTGCTAGGGCAAGAGACAAGAGCAAGGTCAAAAACGTAAGCCAGGACACGAGAACACCAGTACCAAAGCTGAAGTTGATAACCAGAGAAAAACACTCACCAGATAGCTTAGTTTCAACACTGCAAGTAACTGAAATAATCAGCAATGTGTGAGAGCAAACAGCTAGTTTAAATAGCCCTCCTGGAATCACATGACATTGCTGACATCACACCCAATCTCCACCCTCAGGCCAAGGAAGCACAGGTGAGGACTGAGTGGGTGAAAAGGAGAGAACCTCCCACCACCTCCCTGACTCAGGAGATATAGTGGTAGTGGTTATCTGGCAACAGCTGATGCTAGGAGCCCCGGCGTCCCGGGACCCCTGGCTAGCATCAGCGGTGGGAATGACAGCATCCCGTCTCCCAGCCATACCAGGACATGTAGTGCGTCTCACAGAATGACGCGCGCGCATGAAGCGCGAACCCTTACTGGATGTGATCCCCGGGGTTGACACCCTGCCCCTCGTGGCCAGGGAGGAGCGAGGGATGCCATGCCGAGGTGCCGGAGACCTGACATGAGTCAAAAAAAGATAAAAAATCATGTTGTTTACCTAGCCTTTTTAGAGGTAAAAATACCAAACAAAATTCATATGTGTAAGGATTTGATTGTCTGTTGTTTACAGAAATTACGTTTAATAGTCAGGTTTTTTATGCAGCTTTTGAAGCCAAAGCCAGGAACAGATCATAATTGGAGGAAACATTTAAAGGAAAGATTAACATTTCTCATCTCTTTGAATCCACTCCTGGATTTGACTTCAAAAACTGCATACAAAACTGAACTTTGTAAATTCAAACTTATAGATTTAAAATTACTCACACACCAAATTATACTACCCAGTTGGATACGGGGATCATTTCTAGGTATTATAGAATGATTGCCACATGATGATCACCATATGCAGCCGTTTTTTTTACCACAGTTCACACACTACACAGGACCTGATATCATCCGACTGGATGTATAATACATAGCCATATTGGAGATTTTTATTAAATTTTTTGAGTAGAGCTAGCCCTTGATAAAATGATAACATTTGGAGTAAGTAATTTGGGACACAACAAAAGCTGTTTGCATTGGGCACCTTACATTAAGCAAAATAATTTTCAACTGTTCATATGACATTTTATTTTACAGTTTACTGAATAAATATGTTGCAAGTAATGTACTATCACACCTATATTTTACAAATATTTTTTTTGTATATTTTACTCTTTATTTGTTTGGAAAGAGAAACCAAATTCATTTTGACAAATGAAAAATCTGTATATGGGGTTTAGCAGAAAAAATGCTATGTTATGAATTCTAGTCATGTTAACACATTTAAAGTAAAACAAAACAGTACTAAGTTCTGCTGGTCGTATTCAGGACCATTGCAAATTGGAATAACAGAATATGAAGAAAGAATGGAAACATCTCTAATCTTAAATGCATAGCATAAAAAAACCTGACATTTATATACTAAGCGCTTGATTGAATGAATTAACTTGTAAGCCATCATTATTTGGGGAGTGCAGCTGCAGTAGTACACAATTTCAGTAATTTAAGGTAAGAAAATTATATACATAGAAATCTTTAAAAGTGATTGTGATAGATGATACCCACCTGTGCATGTGCAAAGCATCCCTAGTAACATATACACAGTAATTGGTAGAATCACAACTAGAGATGAGCGAACGTGCTCGTAACGAGCACTGTACAGCTCGGCTCCCCTGCGCTCGCATGGACGCAGGCAGCCGCTTCCGTCCTCCTGAGGGACTAGTGTAGGGATAGAATTTCTATAGCCAGGGTTAGTATCATTGTTCAAAAGACACAAAATTTGCAGACAGTATTTTTTAATTCAAAGAAAAATTCTAATGCATAGACCAGAGGTCCCTAATATTTTGCAACTTGCATGTAGTGTAGAGCCACGCTAATTATCCAAAGGCAAAGGCCTTATTAATAGTGTTGAGAGAACATGTTCGGCCGAATATGGCGGTGCTCGGGACCACGTGGTATTCGGCCGAATACCGCGTGTGCTCGAGCGCCATGCTTGAGTCACCTCCCCACACGCTAATTAGCCAATTAGCGTGCGGGGAGGGATGGCATTTAGTGTAATGCCAGTAGCCATCTTAGCTACTGGCATTACACTGATTAGCTGGCCGGGTCACATGTCACCGGGTGCTATAAGGCACCCGGTGACATGTGACCCCGCCAGTGTTAGACAGGGAGAGCTGCTGCATGCAGGGACAGACAGTGTAGGGAGAGAAGCACACTAGGCAGGGATAGAAATCGCTAAACAAAGACCCTGGCACAAAACCTACATTTTATTATTTTGGAGAACTTTAAAGGTGGTGAAAATAGCGCTAGGTGGCCTGCCATTAACGCCACATGCGCTGCTGCAGCAAGGAGGGACATACACTGTAGGGAGAGAAGCACGCTAGGCAGGGATAGAAATCGCTCAAAAAAGACCCAAAAGCCCTTTTGTATCTATTGTAGCTATTGTATCTGGCACAAAGCAATATTTTATTATTTTTGGGGTGTTTAAAGGTGGTGAAAATAGCACTAGGTGGCCTGCCATTAATGCCACATGTGCTGCTGCTGCATGCTGTAGGATACTCTCTGAATACTATATACCTGACATACTTTGCTATAATTTCTGCTGTTAAGCCCGCAGTACTTCTGTTGTGTCTTGCTGTATAACATTTGCGCAAGGAGGGACTAGTGTAGGGATAGAATTTCTATAGGCAGGGTTAGTATCATTGTTCAAAAGACACAAAAGTGTTGTTAAATCCTTCTGCAGTTTTTTTTGTGTCAAAAAGAACCCAAGTTTGCCCTGTCAGTAACACTAGGTGCACAGCGTAACTGTTAACTTAACTGTTCAAAAGTCTATGTAGCTGAAATCCGTTGTTACATTTAATACCGATAATTTAAGCCACAGTTCCTTATTTACGTCTGCAGTTTATTTTGCCCAAGGAGGGAATTAAAGTATAGGGATAGGATTTGGGTAGTTAGAATCATTGTTTCTGATCCAAAAAGACCAAAGTCCATTGTAAAATACGTCTGCTTTTTTTTTTTTGGGTGGCAAAAAAACCCCCAAGTGTGCCCTGTCAGTAACGCTAGGTTCACAGCGTATTAAAACCGTTCAAAAGTCTATGTAGCTGAAATCCGTTGTTACATTTAATATCGATAATTTAGGCCGCAGTTCCTCATTTGCGTCTTCAGTTTAATTTGCCCAAGGAGGGAATTAAACTATAGGGATAGGATTTGGGTACGTAGAAAGATTGTTTCTGTTCCAAAAAGACCAAAGTCCATTGTGAAATACGTCTGCTTTTTTTTTTTTTAGGCCGCAGTTCCTCATTTGCGTCTGCTCTATAACGTTTGCACATTCAGAATATTGGACATTCGTTTACATTTTTCTGATCATACAGTTAATAAAAATCTGCAGTACTGTAGTTGTGACCAAGTTGCATATATACTATACAATATGCGCAAGGCAAGCACTAAGGAACGGGGAAGTGGGCATGCTGCTGATGGTGAAAGCAGAGGCCATGGCTCTAGGCGCAGTGAAACTGTGCCTGCTGGCAGAGCCCAAGAACAAAGGCATCCACAGTTCCTAGCTTCATGTCACAGTTTGCAGGGCGGCGCAAGACACAACTCTTGTCGCCACACAGGTGCGAGCAGGTAGTCGGTTGGGTTTCAGCTGATAATGCTTCCAGTCAGTTCAGCACCACCCCCTCTTCCACAAAGTCCAGTCTCAGTAGCCAAGAGTCTGGGCAACTGCATCCTTACCCTGATCCTCCTTCCTCCCACCATGCAGAGTCTGGGCAAAGAAGTAATCCCACATTGGGATATTCCAAGGAGCTTTTTTCATCACCGTTCCTTGGCTCGGGCCTCTCGCCAAGGCCGCTTGAAGAAGGACATGAGGAGATATTGTGCCCTGATTCCCAACCTATTGAGCAAACACAGTCTGAAGAAGATGACGGTGGGGACCGGCAACTATCGTCTCACGAGGTGCATGATGATGATGAGACACAGTTGCCAATAAGTCAAGGACAATTAGTGTCTCAAGAGGTTGTGGATGAGGATTAGACGCAGTTAAGTCAGGTTCTTGTTAGTTCACCATGTCAGGAGGAGGAGCAGAGTGAGGATGTGGAAGATGAGGTGGTGGACGACAAAATAGCTGACCCAACCTGGGAAGTTGGCAAGCCGAGCGAGGACAGCAGTACAGAGGGGGAGGGATCCAGCAGCGCAACAGGCTGGAAGAGGCAGTGGGGTGGCAAAGGGGAGAAGGCCCTGCAACTGTTCCCCGCAGGAGCCCCTTGCGGCAAGCTCCCTTGCCAAGGGTTAGGTGTTCCGCAGTCTGGCGCTTTTTTGAGGAAAGTACTGACGATAAACGGATTGTAATTTGTAACCTGTGCCGTACCAAGATGAGCAGGGGCGTAAACACCAGCAACCTGACCACCACCAGCATGATCCGCCACATGTCAGCAAAGCACCCTAAAAGGTGGGCCGAATGCCTGGGTCCACGATCTATGTCTACAGGTCACACCACTGCCTCCTCTTCCTGTCTGTTACTTGATGTCCAAGATACAGGCCCAGATGCCTCCTGCCCTGCACCTTCGCAGGAACCATCAGCCAGCATGTCCACTTCAATGTCCCTGCGCAGCGTTCAAATGTCCTTACCCCAGGCATTTGAAAGCAAGCGCAAATACCCTGCCACCCACTCACAGGCCATAGCTCTAAACCCGCAACTTTCTAAATTGCTGGCCTTGGAAATATTGCCGTTTAGGCTGACTGACACCGAGGCTTTCCGCAGGCTTTCTGAGGCTTTTTGGTGATTCCTCGTTACACAGTCCCCAGCTGCCACTATTTTTCCCGGTGTGCTGTCCCCGCCTTACACCAGCATGTGTCCAGAAACATAACCCGTGCCCTGGTAATTTCTTCTTCAGTCTGCTCTTCAGCAGAATGTCACATCAAGAATGTCAAATGAAAACAGTCAGCTCGGCATCAGCGTGTCACCCTTAGATTTTTTTTACAGTCTGCTCTTCAGCAGAATGTCACATCAAGAATATCATTTTTTGGACGGTCAGCACGGGATTAGCTTGTCACACTTATATTTTTTTAACGGTCTGCTCTTCAGCAGAATGTCACATCAAGAATATCATTTTTTCGACGGTCAGCTCGGCATTAGCGTGTCACACGTAAATTTTTTTTACGGTCTGCTCTTCAGCAGAATGTCGCATCAAGAATATCATCTTTTGGACAGTCAGCTCGGCATTAGCGTGTCACACTTAAATTTTTTAAATGGTCTGCTCTTCAGCAGTATGTCACATCAACAATAAATTTTTTTGAACGGTCAGCTCGGCATCAGCGTGTCACACTTAAATTTTTTGGACGGTCAGCTTGGCATCAGTGTGTCACCCTTAAATTTTTTTTACAGTCTGCTCGTAAACAGCGTGTCACCCTTAGTTTTTTTACGGTCTGCGCAGCAGCAGCATGTCACCCCTATTGTTTTGGAGTGTCAGCAGCAGGCCATCAATGATAATTTTTCACGAGTGTGTCTGATGCCCTCCTTTATGTGTAATAAAGGGTGTATTGAGGTGCCTGATCCTTGTAATTTTTGGCAGCCCTTTCACTTAGTGCATAGGCTTTATGAGTGTCGGAGTCCCACAATTATACCACAATGTGAATGAGGCCCTCCTTTATGTGATATACCTGTTGTATGGGAGTGCCTCATCCGTGTAATTTTTGGCAGCACTTGCGCTTATGTTTCCTAACAATATTTCCTGTAAAATCGATGTTATCTATGATTTTTCGGGGGTATTTTTGTCATTCCGCAAAAGTGGCGTAATAGTCGGACATCATCTTTAATAGCAGCGACTTTGATGTCCAAGATGCATCCAGACATCCTCCCCATGCTGTTCTCGATCATCACTACTTATTAAGTTATGGCTGAGGAAAATATGGCTTTAACCCTAGTTTTAATCTTAGCACCAAGTTCTAATAATGATAATACATTCCTGCTTGAAAATATCTGCAGCTGCCAAATGGAGAGCCACAGGTAGGGGATGACTGATGTTGACATTGTTGTGCCTTAAGGGCTCATGCACATAAATGTATTTTCTTTCCGTGTCTGGTTCCGCATAAGGTCTGCAAACAAAACGGAACATTTGTTTCAATGTGTCAGCAAAATAAAAAAAGGAAGTTATTCCATGTGCATTCCGTTTCCCTATGTCCGTATTCACGTTCCGCAAAAAAATAGAACATTTCCTATTATTGTCAGCATTACGGACAAGGGTAGGACTGTTCTATTAGGGGCCAGCTGTTCCGTTCCACAAAATATGGAATGCACATGGAAGTCATCCGTATTTTTTGCGGATCCGTTTTTTGCAGACCGCAAAGTACATATGGTCGTGTGCATGAGCCCTAAAATGGATTCAACTTGTCAAAATTAGAAACGTGGAACATTGCATCACTGAGAGAAAAAGTGGCTGGTGGCAACACTGCCTAAGAATTGAACTTTATTTTTTAGTAAAATATCAGTTATACCCGGTCAGTTTTCTCAATTTATATGACTACACTAGACTGTTCCTGCTTTTTGGACACAATATGCTCCTTGTGGTAGTATGAATTCCCATAGTCAACTCTACTCTTTTGACTGGACCTCACCTCAATTATAATGATTTATGATGATGTGCATTTCTGCCCAACCTCAACTGTAATAATTTGCACTGATGGCATAATATCAGAAACTGGCCTTACACAAGACAGGCTAATTTCCTCATTATAAACTGGTGAGTGGGGAATCGGGATCATATGTATCTGATTTCTGCGTCTATCTTATCAACACACATTTATCATTACTGAAACATTTTTAAAACAATGCATTTTCTGTGATTCATGTCCTCGTGTTTCATTTGAAGTGAACAGTAAGCAACCATTGTTTCTTTTTTGCTGCTCTCCCCTTTTGTCTAAGCAACAATTCATATTGTGTATGCAGTTTATCAGATTTTTCTTTTGTTCAGTTTTTAAGCTTAAAATAGCAGAATACAATGACTTTCGTGTACAATGCCTATTCAATCTTTGTACCTCCTGCTGAGATAACAGCCTAGTGGCACTAGTACCATCAATCATAATCCTGGATAGATTTTTCCTTTTTTTTTTTTTGGTAGAAAAACGTAACATGTGATTTGCTATTTGGTAGGTAACAAACAATGTTTCTACATTTTTTATCTTGGAAGTTCCTTTAAAGAATGTTAGGAAGAACATTTTATTTATTTATTTCTAAGCTTTTGCAATGCATCATAAAACTTTTAGAAGAAAAATATGAAAGCTTTTCAATACTTATGACAGTATTACATTTTTCTTTCCTCTTCAAGAATTGCTTGACATATGGTAAAACGTTTAATGGTGCCGTCAGTAACTGTATTTTGTGAGAATGGCTGGTTGACAGAAGTGTATGAATGTTTATTGGAAATTTTACAAAATCAGGGCTTTGATATACCAAAATCAAAAGAAAGTTCTGAGAAGATTAGGAAGAAACTGTTCTCAAATCGTCTTGACTGCATATTGCTAATGTGTTTATCTGAATATATAGTGTAAATTCAGTGTATATAAATTAAAAATATAGAAAAAAAATACCGTAAGGCTACTTTCACACTAGCGTTTTAAAATTCCGGTATTGAGTTCCGTCATAGGGGCTCAATACCGGAATAAAACGCTTCAGTTTTGTCCCCATTCATTGTCAATGGGGACAAAACTGAACTGAAGACAACGGAATGCTCCTGAAAGCATTCCGTTCCGTCTTCAGACCGGAGAACAAACCGCAGCATGCTGCGGTTTGCTCTCCGGCCCAGGGATCCGCACCAAGACGGATGGTCATACAGATACATACAGACATACATACATACAGACATACACACATACATACTCACATACTCCAGGGACGCCGGCAGCATGTCTTCACGCGCCTCCTGCGCGCAGCTATGACGTTTCCCCACTGCGCCCAGCAGAGGGCGCTGTGGGGAATCGTCATCACTGCGCGCAGGAGGCGCGTGAAGACGTTCTGCCGGCGTCCCTGGAGTATGTGAGTATGTATGTGTGTATGTATGTATGTCTGTATGTGTGTATGTCTGTATGTCTGTGTCTTGTTCCATGTTAACATTTGTGGGGCCGGAGCGCTGCTCCGGCTCCACACATGTATCAGCGTTAGCACGGATCCGTTGGCACCCTTTAGGTGCCGGATCCGTGCTAACGCTAGTGTGAAAGAGGCCTAAGTTGAATTTCATGAAAAGCATACAGTTCATCCAAATGGAGGTACCATCAAGTACCATGAGTAAATACCTAAAAAATGTTATAAATAGCCCTGCTTTGTGGTTTCATCATTTACCTGACAAATGTAATCAGTTAAACATCATGATTAGAGATGAGAGACGTTTTCAAAAATTCGATGGACACATTGCTGAATTATTCCAAAAAATGTTATTCGATCCAAATTAATTCATCACGAAGCGCTTTATAAATCAGCTTTTTCCTGTGGTAGTGAAACAATACTGTGAGTCAGTATGACATACAGGTGACAGGTGTCATTCTTAGAATCACTTCACAGTTCACTTATTTGGTCAGTTAAGGTAAAAAACTGACCAAATAACTGAAGTGTGAACTTAAGCTTACAGGGCAATATTAGTGTGAGGTATAATGTACTTAACTGTGTAGTGGCCAAAAATTGTACTATATAGTGAAAGAGCGCTCCCCTTTTACAGCATCTGCTGATTACACATAGATTACTAGAGAACCTGTTCTGTTACACACTGATACAACTAACAGGCCCATGACAGAGTGGAGAGGGTGTCAGCAGTAAGTTTGTGGCCACAAATCAAGTTTGGCTGCCTTTTGCTTTTGTGGGTAGTTCAGGGGATCTTGTATCCGGTGGGGGGGGGGGGGGGGGGGCGGGGTTAGGGTGCAGTCCAAGTATGCCACCACTTTCTTTTTCAGGTTCTACTCCATGTCCTGTTGCTGCTGGCTGGTTTCTTCAGTAGGCAAATGAAGAAAAGTGATCATTAGAGACTCTAGACTTAAGCTGCTACTTCCACCCCCTTCAGCAGTCCTGACAGTGCAAACTTTGTGAGGATGGGTGATGGCACACATAGGCAGCAACCAACCGACTACATAGCATGTATCGATAGTAGTTGAGTTTTTAACCTTCTCAGCAGTTGTAAAAAAGGTCCCCATTTTGGCTTGGTAGCGAGGATCTAACATGGTGGAGAGCAAGTAGCCATCCCTCTGCCAAATGGTGATAATGCACAAGGGAATTGAAGGGACTCCCTGCCTCCATTTTCACTGCATACTGCCACGTATGTCACGCTCATCTGTCTCGTCTTCCTAATTGCCCTCCAGCCCCCCAAGCTCCTCCTTTTTCTCTCCTTCCGCTTGGGCAGATAAACCACATATTTTTGTATACAACTCCTGTGCATTAATGTTCTCCTCCTCCTCCCACAGGGCTCAGGTGGCTGCGCAATGTGGCTGCCACATATCCTGTCCTCGGCTACTGTTAATTCACCCCAATATGATAATCAAGGCCTAATGGAATTGCTTATCTATAGAATCAGGTGGATACCACTCTAACGGTTATATTACTGTGAGGAGTGGGTCAGGGGGACACAAATGACACAGACAAAGTGAGGCCCTGACACTCCTCCCAAACCACTGTCCCTGCCTTTTGGGGAACCCGGCTCCTTAACAGGCCGGCCCCAACCGAAGACTGCAATTATACTGAAGAAAGTGGAACACGAGACAAACAACCAAAACAAAACACCAGCAGGAACAACCCTAAACAGGTCAGGAACTGAAGGGGTAAAAAGTAACGGAACCAAGCAAGGACTAGGTAGGTAACAGTAACAGAAACCAGGGAAAAAGGTACAGAGTCACTGGAATACCGGATAAACACAGAGTAGCTAACTTAGGCTCAAGGCTCTATAGCAGGCACAGATGAATGGCGAGTGTGAAACTAAATACTGGCTAGAGCCCCAGCCCCAAGGCGTGATAGGAGCAGGGATCCCAGCCACACCCTAGAATGGACCAAAATTACTGGCAGGGACGCCTGCCAGTAAAACTAGCAAAACTAGCCAAACCTTTAACCCTATAGGAACCTAAGTGTTACAAGAGGATTTTCTGGCTTGCACTCGGGATGAGCGCCGCATAGCGTCAGGACACGGGAACGCCCGCACCCGCCCAACATCTGCTGGAGGGCCACAGCGCCCCCGAATCCTGACAATTACACTGTTTATTTGAGAATACAGGTGTAATAGAATTGCTAACTATCTGCTGATTGGCTGGCTGCCCGGCATTATGGGTGATCCCTCATTCCTGGGCGTCTAACTTTTACTTTGTTACATGTGAACATTTGAGAAAAAAATCTAATTCGTTACCACGAAGTGTGAGAGAATTCGGATTCGTGGCAAATCAAATTTTAACTGAAATTTGGATAAAATTCCACTTTATTAACTTTGATTTGCTCAACACTAATTATCATTTACATCTTCTGTCACCAATCAGTGTTATACAGGGGTTTTGCCAACATTACATGCTGTCCTACAGTTATAAGAAATTCTCTTTACTTCATTACAATGCCGCCCACAGGTGTTTACTCTGTACAGTAATTTGTAAGTCCACTGGCTGAGGTGAATAAGCAGGATCACACACTCAGTTCCATCCTTCAA
Source organism: Rhinella marina (assembly GCA_900303285.1). Lineage (NCBI taxonomy): Eukaryota > Metazoa > Chordata > Amphibia > Anura > Bufonidae > Rhinella > Rhinella marina. Next base: position 26,147 of record ONZH01028090.1, read on the forward strand.
TTGCCAACAGCCATATCTACTGTCAGAACCTATGACAGTTATATGGGGAAAGCTGCAGCAGAAATAACACTCCCCTGAAAAAGGACACATCCTCTGAGCTCCTGAGCAAGCCACGCATCAAGGTATCTCTGAGTGGAACGGAACATCTTCCATTATGGGTATGGACACCTATGAAAATCATTATTTTTTTTTTGTGACTAGGCCTGTGAATGGCCATGCTATTCTAGCATTTTAGTGTAATATATTTTTAATACTTTGGTTGTGTCATTCCAGCATATAAGTATATTGTCTCTATGTTCCTGCCCAAGTAGAATTGTTTGTTATGGCTGCTGCTCTCATGTCCTGAGATACTTTATTTACATATTTAATACTTTTTAGATTTGATCATCTATGGGCATGTTTGAACCAGCTTAGATCAACAATACTGTACATAAAATATATGATCTTGATTATTTCCATACATATGACCAGTAATATTGGTCATTTTTTTCAGCTCGCCCTATTTTTCTTGCTGTCCTATTTATTTTAACATCTATGTGATGTGGATTACAATAAAATGTATATATCATTATACATTGTATGTTTCTTTATATCCTTAGGTTACTGGCATTGTTTGTGTAGTTTTGGTACACTCTCAGAGCTGTCAGCCTGAAGAGAAACTGGAGGAATGAAAGGGGACATTTCTGGATCCATATCAGAGAGGAACTAGAGGACGGTTTGTTATGAAGAGATTTCCATGTACTATATGATGTCTAATTTTCAATTTTACATCAATCATGACATAACCATAAAAGTCACATGTGACTTGTGAATTTTAATTGTTTGACTTACCATAGGAGCCCTGGGTTATTTGACTGACACAGCATTCTATACTATGTTTGCACATAGTAACTTTTAGGGTGCTCCTTCTGTAAACTAGCACTGTGTACTTTTCATTCTAAATGGGGCTTGAAGCTGAATTCTTACTAATCAATAACCGATGGCATATTCCAGTAACAAGCCATCACTTGTTAATTTAGGAAAACCTTTAATTGGCATGGGATCTGATAGGCAAAACACTGTTCAGTTATTCTCTTATTTTTTGGTTAGTTTTGTGGATTTCATATTATGAAGAAGTGCTATGTTGGTTACAAGTGCTGGATTATCAAACAATCTAGATTTTCAGAAGTTGAATTAAAGTCATTTCACATTAGTGATTGGCCCAGGCTGTACAGCATGTGCAACTTACACTCATTCGGCAGCAACCATCTACTGAGTCAACCAGCAAGGTCACATATACATATTAGAGATAAGCAAATTGTCTCTAAACTCAATGTAACAGTGTGCACCGCTGTTCCCCTTCTTACCGTCACAGGAACTGTGTTCAGCGGTGATCTACTACCAGTGCTTCCCCATTCACCAATGCAGTCCTGGGCTTTGTCTTGTAGATACTGTTCTGGGATACGCTCCACAGTTTCTATTCAGCCCTGGTCACAGCATGCTTGCTGCTTGTTCCCTGCAGCACTTCCTTAAGGGCCTGCACGCATCACTTCCTGTGTTTTATGGGTTAGATCATGTGACCTTACTGGCCAATCCTAGCGCTCCTGCATGTATCTAAGTGGCTCAGCCCCCTTCCCAGATGCCTCAGCTTGTGTTCCTGTGTACCTGACTTGTGCTTGTGTTTCTGGACTTCACTACCTGTTTGATCCCTGCCTGCTTGCCTTGACTATCCTGTTGCCGACCCGGATTGCCTGATTTGAACCTGTGCGCCTGCCTTGACCCATTGGTTGTTTGATTTCGCCTCTGCCTCATCCTTCGGTCCTGCACTCTTGATCCTCGTTATGACTCGGCCGGCTGACTATGTCTGTACTTCTGGTACCTTGCTCAGGAACCTCCTGGTCTGCCTGGACAAGCTGCCTCATGTGCCAATCCTCCTCAAGAGGTAGCGACCTGCTGTTCCCCTCGGAAAAGTCTATCCCGACCATCAGGGGTACTATGAAGATCGGGGGATTCACATAGACAACACCATTAAAGATGGTAGGACACGTGGCACAGTGGGTTCACACCTGCTGGAACGTGACACTCAGATTCTAAAATCTAAATCGGTTCATTAAAGTTTTCTGAGATTTTCTTACTGATGATCTATCCTCAGTGCCATGGCTTTCCCTCTGCTTTGTGTAAGCTAAGTGACGACACGTCTGTATATCATGTGGCCTAGGAGCAGCTCACCCCTATTCAAGTGAATGGGGCTGAGTGCAATACCAAGCACAGCCACTATACAATGTTCAGCACTGTGCTTGGTAAGCTGCAGAACTATGCTGCCTTCTCAAAACAGCTGATTGGTGTCAGGTGTTGGAGCCCCACCAATCAGATACAGATGACCAGGGGCGGACTGGGAACTTAAAGTGGCCCTGGAAAAAATACTAAAAGTGGCCCCGTTTTGTAGTTGGGTCCAGACTGATGGAAGGCAGGGCCAGCAATACCATACTGTGGCTCATTATACCGCCACAACAGAGCCAAATACCACAGTAATACCACAAAATACTGCCAGCAGCACAAAATACATCCCCAAAAACTTCCACTGGAAGGCTCAGGTGGCCCCCCTGGGCATCGGTCCACCGGGAAATTTCCTTGTAAGGTCTATGGCCAATCCGCCCCTGCTGATGACCTATACAGAAGATAGGTCATCAGTAAAAGAAAATCCTGGAAAACCTTTTTAAGACTTTCCCAAAAATTAATCTGCTAACCAAATCTGAAATTCTAGCAATTTGTTTCAGACAAATTGTGGAAAAATGACGCCCAGTGCCATTTTACTGTGAAAATTGCTGGGAAAACAAAAGAGAGCAATAAGATCGCATGGATCTTATGACACTGGGAGAAGAGCAATAAGATCGCATGACACTGGGAGGAAGTGGGAGGAGGGCTTGCCTCAGAAGTTGACAGAAAGCCTGATCAGCCAATCAGGAAGCATTATTAATCCAGGTCCTTCTGCTGAGAACGAGCCAGATGCCATTCTGTTCTTATGTGTGGATGTTTTAGGCTGTGTTGCAGCTGTGCCTGCCATAAAACAATTGCAGACAGAATCCAATAACTGGGGATACTATAGGAACACTATAGAGACTATAGATGAGCGAGCACTAAAATGCTCGGGTGCTCGTTATTCGAGTCGAATTTTTCTCGGATGCTTGGGTGCTCGTTTCGATTAACGAACCCCATTGAAGTCAATGGGAGACTCGAGCATTTTTTGCAGGGGACCAAAACTCTGCACAGGGAAGGTTGCGTGAAAACCTGGAAACCTCAGAAAATGATGGAAACACCACAGAAATGGACAGGAAACAGCAGGGGCAGCATGCATGGATGCCTCTGAGGCTGCCTAATCGTACCATTATGCCAAATTCTGGGCAACAGCCTGGTGGTGACCCTCAAGAAAATTGTGCTGACCCAGACCAAGATGGGCAAGGCACATGCCCATCACATGTTAGTAAAGCACCCAACTAGGTGCAACGAAGGTCCATCATAGCCTATGGGTGACACCACTGCTCATACTGGCACTGCTGTCCTATCCCCCGCCCCACGACGCAGGCATAAGCGTCTCCCTCTCCGCACCCACCCAGTAGTCCACAGCATACACAAAGTTCTCCCAGCACAGTACCCAGCTCTCCCCATCCCAGACGGGCAAACATGCACACTGAGATTGCAGTTTACAGCATGGGGGTGAACCCCAGAGTGGCTTGGTTAGACTAACATAGCAGCTGAACCCCCCAAAAATTTAGCCTGACACAGCATGGCGGTGACTACAGTTAAGTGAACAATTCTGTGGTGTGCCGCAGTCTAGAAAAAATGTTTTATTTTCTATCACTTTTATATATACTACAGTCCAGTGCAAAATTGTGTGGTGTGCGTTATGTTGTATGATTTTATATTTACCACCGCCAGGTAAATAATTTCACAGCAATCCCAGTTCTCCAGAGATGAAGCTTTATTTTTCAGGTTTAGGCCCAGAAACCGCAATGGATAATAGCTCAGTTACACAGAGTAATGGTGTATCTCTGGTGTAGATATGAATGAGTGTACATGAATTACCCAATAGATTTTACCTTCACTCATTCACAGCTGTAGCAGATCTGCTCTCTATTCTTATACCATTTTTTTCCATTTACCAAAATGTAAAGGACATCTTATTGGTGGACAAGCAAAATTATCAGGTTCCCAGGAATCGTCATTGGTTCATTCATGATCCATTGTCTAACTGTAACAGCTGTGCAGACGCTGTTCCTTTTGAAGCATTGACAGGGACTTGATAACATCAGGCACGATGTTTATACTTGTTTAGCAACAAGGTGTAAAACCCTAAATCCTGTTTAAGGTAAACATAGCAATTGTTTATTGGGGCAAGTCTAGGGTGATTCTCGGGCCATTCAGGAGCCTGGCGTTTTGCATAACAGATACTCTAAACCCAATCTAGATTCCTGTATTCAATATTATTGTCTTGCAGCTGTCCTACAAGCAATTCTTTAATTTACACTGAATACTGAATGAGTTTATGTAGCTGCCTGTTCCATCCTGTCGTATCCTCCTGTGAAACACAATTTAAATGTCCTTTACATCTGGTCAATGTGAGGTCATGTATTAATTTATATTAAACATATATAGATATTTTCCTACACGTTACACTAGCCTGAGTCTAGAAAATATACGTTTTTTCTCTCAGTCATATATACTACAGTGCAGTGAAAAATTCTGTCGTGTGTTGCACACTAGCCGGAGTCTACAAAATATATGTTTTTACTCTCATTCATATATCCTACAGTGCAGTGCAAAATTCTGTTGTGTGCTGCACACTAGCCAGAGTCTAGAAAATATACCTTTTTTCTCTGAGTCATATATCCTACAGTCCAGTAAAAAATTGTGTGGTGTGCGGTACACTAGCCAGAGTATACAAAATATACGTTTTTTCTATCAGTTATATATACTACAGTTCAGTGCAAAATTCTGTAGTGTGCTGCACACTAGCCAGAGTCTAGAAAATATACGTTTTTTCTCTCAGTTATATACCCTACAGCGCAGTGAAAAATGGAGTGGTTTGCGGTGCAATAGACGCAGTCTAAAGACTATGTTTTTTCTCTCAGTTATATATCCTACAGTGCAGTGAAAAATTCTGTCGTGTGTTGCACACTAGCCGGAGTGTAGAAAATATACGTTTTTTCTCTCAGTTATATATCATACATTGCAGTGAAAAATTGAGTGGTTTGCGGTACCATAGCCGCCGTCTAAAGACTACGTTTTTTCTCTCAGTTATATATTACTAGCAGAAAGACCCGGCTTCGCCTGGGTATATTTCATCTATTTATTTAATGTTTCTGTGTGTCGTTGCAGAGAGAAAGTCAATGCAGCTGACAGAAATTGATTTTTACCTTCATTTTTTCAATCCCTATTGGCTGCGGAGTTGGAGGGGGTGTGGTTTAATGAGACACGGGGGGGGGGTTTAAGTCCTTCATTTCAGGGTGGCCTGAATTACAGGTTAATGCCATGGTAATTTGAGGAAACACAATGGGTAGCAGTGGAAGAAAACATTGCTTTACGCGGGTATATTTAATCTATTTCATTTAATGTTTCTGTGTGTCGTTGCAGAGAGAAAGTCATCCTCCCTCCCATCCCTGCAGCTGACAGATGTTGATTTTTACCTTCAATTGTTCAATCTCCATTGGCTGCGGAGCGGGAAGGGTCATGGCCTGACTGAGTCGGGGGCGTGACGTTGCAAGACCTGGGGCGGGGTTTTAAGTCCTTCTTTTGATGGTGGCCAGAATTACAGGTCGATGCCATGGTAATTTATGAGGACACGCCATGGGTAACAGCGGAAGAAACCATTGCTTTGCACGGGTATATTTAATCTATTTCATTTAATGTTTCTGTATGTTGTTGCAGAAAGAAATCCAACTTCCCTCCCACCCCTGCAGCTGACAGAAGTTGATTTTTACCTTCATTTTTTCAATCCCCGTTGGCTGCGGAGTGGGAGGGGGCGTGGCCTGACAGAGTCGGAGCGTGGTTTCAAATGTCACACAGAGATTTTTGGGATCAAGCTATATACGTGACAGGCAGCAAAAGACTTGGTTGTATTAAGTGACGTACAGAAAGTGTCACCTGGACAGAAAATACGGATTGGCGTGAGTGGACAGCTGAACTGTGACTCACAGAATGGTTCCACGCAGCTGTGTGAAATGGATTTGTATCACTGAGCTAAAACAACTGAAAAACGTTTTTTTTAATATATTTTTTTATATATATTTTTTTTGTAGTTTTGTTTTTTTTGAAACGTGACTTGCAGAAACTATCGTAGACCTAACTCACACCCTGATAATGGTGGCTATTTTGACTGCGACCCAGACAAATGTTGCACAGAGATTTTTGGGATCAAGCTATATACGTGACAGGCAGCAAAAGACTTGGTTGTATTAAGTGATGTACAGAAAGTGTCACCTGGACAGAAAATACGGATTGGCGTGAGTGTACAGCTGAACTGTGACTCACAGAATGGTTCCACGCAGCTGTGTGAAATGGATTTGTACCACTGAGCTAAAACAACTAAAAAACTATTTTTTTTATATATTTTTTTTGTAGTTTTGTTTTTTTTGGAACGTGACGTGCAGAAACTATCGTAGAGCTAACTGACACCCTACTGACGGTGGCTATTTAGACTGCGACCCAGACAAATGTCGCACAGAGATTTTTGGGATCAAGCTATATACGTGACAGGCAGCAAAAGACTTGGTTGTATTAAGTGATGTACAGAAAGTGTCACCTGGACAGAAAATACGGATTGGCGTGAGTGGACAGCTGAACTGTGACTCACAGAATGGTTCCACGCAGCTGTGTGAAATGGATTTGTATCACTGAGCTAAAACAACTGAAAAACGTTTTTTTTAATATATTTTTTTATATATATTTTTTTTGTAGTTTTGTTTTTTTTGGAACGTGACGTGCAGAAACTATCGTAGACCTAACTCACACCCTGATAATGGTGGCTATTTTGACTGCGACCCAGACAAATGTTGCACAGAGATTTTTTTGATCAAGCTATATACGTTACAGCAAAAGACCTGGTTGGATTAAGTGACGTACAGAAAGTGTCACCTGGACAGAAAATACGGATTGGCGTGAGTGGACAGCTGAACTGTGACGCACAGAATGGTTCCACGCAGCTGTGTGAAATGGATTTGTATCACTGAGCTAAAACAACTAAAAAACTATTTTTTTTATATATTTTTTTATATATTTTTTTTGTAGTTTTGTTTTTTTGGAACGTGACGTGCAGAAACTATCGTAGAGCTAACTGACACCCTACTGACGGTGGCTATTTAGACTGCGACCCAGACAAATGTCGCACAGAGATTTTTGGGATCAAGCTACATATGTTACAGGCAGCAAAAGACTTGGCTGTATTAAGTGATGTACAGAAAGTGTCACCTGGACAGAAAATACAGATTAGCGTGTGTGGACAGCTGAACTGTGACACACAGAATGGTTCCACCCAGCTGTGTGAAATTGATTTGTATCACTGAGCTAAAACAACTAAAAAACTATTTTTTAAAAAATTTTTTTTTGGAGTTTTGTTTTTTTTGGAACGTGAAGTGCAGAAACTATCGTAGAGCTAACTGACACCCTACTGACGGTGGCTATTTAGACTGCGACCCAGACAAATGTCGCACAGAGATTTTTGGGATCAAGCTATATACGTGACAGGCAGCAAAAGACTTGGTTGTATTAAGTGATGTACAGAAAGTGTCACCTGGACAGAAAATATGGATTGGCGTGAGTGGACAGCTGAACTGTGACACACAGAATGGTTCCACACAGCTGTGTGAAATTGATTTGTATCACTGAGCTAAAACAACTAAAAAACTATTTTTTTTATATATTTTTTTTGTAGTTTTGTTTTTTTTGGAACGTGACGTGCAGAAACTATCGTAGAGCTAACTGACACCCTACTGATGGTGGATATTTAGACTGCGACCCAGACAAATGTCGCACAGAGATTTTTGGGATCAAGCTATATACGTGACAGGCAGCAAAAGACTTGGTTGTATTAAGTGACGTACAGAAAGTGTCACCTGGACAGAAAATACGGATTGGCATGAGTGGACAGCTGAACTGTGACACACAGAATGGTTCCACACTGCTGTGTGCAATGGATTTGTATCACTGAGATATGACATTAAAAAAAAAAGGGGGTTATATATGGCGATAGCTGCACTACTAGTGCCAGCCAGCCAGCCAAACCAGGAGACAAAAAAAAATGTCTTGTAGCCCTTAGAAGGGCTGTTGGGTTCTTTGTGGGTGATTCCTGCCTAACAGAGAATCTAAATGCAGGCCCTAACACTCTCCCTGAAACGCAGCAGCTCTATCCCTAACAACATCCAGACGGCATCTGAGCCGAGCACCGTGGCCAGTCACTAGTATATTCCAGGGTCACCTGATCAGGCCAGCCAACCCCTGCTATCGACATGTAAGGGCCCCACATGATGCTGGGTGTACCGCAGAGTCTCCTGGCTTGTGATTGGCTGAGTTTATATGCGCCAAAAAAGCACGATGCGGAAGTTGCCATTTCCTCGAGCATGACGAGATACTCGTCCGAGCAGCGAGCACTTACGAGTACCCTAATACTCGAACGAGCACCAAGCTTGGACGAGTATGCTCGCTCATCTCTAAACTTGGTCACTCTGGGTTCACCGCCATGCTGTGTCAGTGTAAAATTTTATGTGCTTAACCTGCTACCTCAACTAACTTGGTCGCTTGTTGGTGTCAACACTAGAGTGCGGCTACTATACCGCACACAACAGAATTGTTCACTGCACTGTAGTATATATAACAGAGAAAAAAGGAATTTTTAGACTGTGGATAATTTAACGCAAACCACTCTATTTTTCACTGGACTGTAGTACATATAACTGAGAAAATACGTATTTTATAGACTGACGCTGCTGTACAGCACAATACAGAATTGTTCACTGGACTGTAGTATATATAACTGATAAAAAACGTAGTTTTTAAATTGTGGCTATGTTACTGCAAACCACTCCATTTTTCACTGGACTGTAGTACATATAACTGAGAAAAAATGTAGTCTTTAAATGGCGGCTATGTTACCGCAAACCACTCCATTTTTCACTGGACTGTAGTACATATAACTGAGAAAATATGTATTTTATAGACTGACGCTGCTGTACAGTACACTACAGAATTGTTCACTGGACTGTAATATATATAAATGAGAAAAAAACGTAGTCTTTAAATGGCGGCTATGTTACCGCAAACCACTCCATTTTTGACTGGACTGTAGTACATATAACTGAGAAGAAACGTAGTCTTTAAATGGCGGCTATGTTACCGCAAACCACTCCATTTTTCACTGGACTGTAGTACATATAACTGAGAAAATACATATTTTATAGACTGACGCTGCTGTACAGCACACTACAGAATTGTTCACTGGACTGTAGTATATATAAATGAGAAAAAATGTAGTCTTTAAACGGCGGCTATTTTCCCGCAAACCACTCCAATTTTCACTGGACTGTAGTACATATAACTGAGAAAAAAACGTAGTCTTTAAATGGCGGCTATCTTACCACAAACCACTTCATTTTTCACTGGACTGTAGTACATATAACTGAGAAAATACATATGTTATAGACTGACGCTGCTGTACAGCACACTACAGAATTGTTCACTAAACTGTAGTATATATAAATGAGAAAAAAAACGTAGTCTTTAAATGGCGGCTGTGTTACCGCAAACCACTCCATTTTCTGACTGGACTGTAGTACATATAAATTAGAAAAAATGCAGTCTTTAAATGGCGGCTATGTTACCGCAAACCACTCCATTTTTCACTGGACTGTAGTACATATAACTGAGAAAATACGTATTTTATAGACTGACACTGCTGTACAGCACACTACAGAATTGTTCACTGGACTGTAGTACATATAAATGAGAAAAAATGCAGTCTTTAAATGGCGGCTATGTTACCGCAAACCACTCCATTTTTCACTGGACTGTAGTACATATAACTGAGAAAATACGTATTTTATAGACTGACGCTGCTGTACAGCACACTACAGAATTGTTCACTAGACTGTAGTATATATAAATGAGAAAAAATTTAGTCTTTAAACGGCGGCTATGTTACCGCAAACCACTCAATTTTTCACTGGACTGTAGTACATATATCCGAGAAAAAAACATACTCTTTAAATGGCGGCTATGTTACCGCAAACCACTCCATTTTTCACTGGACTGTATTACATATAACTGAGAAAATACGTATTTTATAGACTGACGCTACTGTACAGTACACTACATAATTGTTCACTGGACTGTAGTGTATAGAAATGATAGAAAAAACGTATTCCCTAGACTGACGCTACTGTACAGTACACTACATAATTATTCATTGGACTGTAGTGTATAGAAACGATAGAAAAAACGTATTCCCTAGACTGACGCTTCTGTACAGTACACTACATAATTGTTCACTGGACTGTAGTGTATAGAAATGATAGATAAAACGTATTCCCTAGACTGCACTACAGATCCCAGCAAGCCAAGGTACAGCAGCAGCAGCAGCAAAAATGAGTACTGAGAGGACTTTGGGCAATTTCTTTTGGGTCTGTGTGGACCACGTGCTTTCCCTTCTGCCACCAGTCGCTGTGCACAGTGTGCAGCCAAGATGGCGGTAGCTGCACTACAATTCCCAGCCAGCAGCCTGGAGGAGACAAAAAAAAAAGGTGCTTGTAGACCTTAGAAGGGCTGTTGGGTTCTTTGAGCATGATTCCTGCCTAACCAGCATCTAAATTCAGGCCCTAACACTCTCCCTGACAGACAGCAGCTCTATCCCTAATCTCATGCAGGCGGCTTCTGACGCGAGCAGCGCGGGACCAGATTCTTATATTCCCAGGTCATCTGATCTGGCCAGCCAATCCCTGCTATCGACTTGTAGGGGCCCCACGTGATGCTAGGAGGTACCAAAGACTCTCCTGCATGTTGATAGGCTGAGAAAAGGCGCCTAACATGCAGGAAGAGGAAGATGCCATTTCCTTGAGGATCGCGATATGCTCGTCCGAGTAGCGAGCATATGCGAATACCCTAATGCTCAAACGAGCACCAAACTCGGAAGAGCATGTTCGCTCATCTCTAATAGAGACATTATAGGGAGAGTATCAGTTGCTTCATACGGCTTGCTGGCAAGTTCTGCATTACAGAATCCTTCAAGAAACTAATTTTTCTGTATGAACAACCATTTTATTTTATAAAAAAATTAATTCTGCTGCATTTAATTAATTTCTATAAAAAACTGTTTTTATTTACCATTTGTTCTTGGGCATTTCAGTGCATATATCACTCATATGTTGTTGAATGAATTGTACATTACTGCAAAATACAGTTTAGTGTTATAATTGGAGATGAGCGAATTTTTCAAAAATTTGATTCGGCTGGTTGGCCGAATTTTCCGAAAATATTTGCTTCGATCCGAATAAATTCCTTGCGAATCGTGTTAAAAAACGACTACTTCCGGGCTGCAGAAAGCCTGGATAGTGGTGTAGAACACTGTGCCTTACAGTAAAACACATAGGGAGTAGTGTTGAGTGAGCACTACTGTGCTCGTATGCTCGGGTGCTCTGGCCGAGCAACAGAGCATAATTTTAGTCGGAAGAGGAAGAGGGGAGGGTGTCTGGTTAATAGAAAAAGGTCAGAATGGCGACTTCTCCTCTTTTACTCCTTTCGCTTGTAGAAGTATGCTAATTAACTGAATTTGTACGCATTTGCGAACAATGCGTACGCATTTGGACGCTAGCATACAAAATCGTATGCATTAGCATACAATGCATAGCATTAGCCTACAAATCAACATTACAGTGAATGCCAGCATTGCGCTTGAGTACACTCGGTGTTCTACTGTGGTAGTGGAAGAATACTGTGAGCCAGTGTGACACGCACATAACAGGCTTCTTAGAATCGCTGCACACTTTTATGTATTTGGGCAGTTAAGGGGCGAAAACTCACCAAACAGCTAAAGTCTGAACTCAGCCTTACAGGTCAATGTTAGCGCCAGCTATAAAGAATCATGCAGAGGCCCAAGATTTTACTAGAGCGCCAAAAGTGCACGCCTTTTACACCAATTCACTGATTCCACATACTTTTTGACAGAACCTGTTCTATTACACACTTATACAAGCAGAGCCCCCCCAGACAGGTTGGAGATAGCAGTGGCAGCAGCAGACTATAGATTGGCACGACGACAGTGTGGCCAGGTGGCAGCAGCATGAGTAGGCCACAGAGTAGCAGAATGACAGACCCTGGAAGTGGCAGCAGTAATGGAAGTAGTAGTACAATTTGGAGGCCACAGAGTGGCACAATTACCTAATTTTGACGTAGCGGCAGCCAGAAGACGGCATGTGGAGTCGGCGGTGGCGACAGCAGCATCAGGCCGGAGAGTGGCATGATGACATACCCTGAAGAGCAGAGCGTAATAAAAAATTCTCGTCCTTTTGGTTAAGATGAACTGTCATATATGTTCTTATCAGGTCCGTTATGCCAGCGGACGGGAACGTAAGACAGAGGAGGTGCAGTGAAGACTCCAGCTTTGCCTCGACCATGACAATATGTCCGTATTGACCCAAGACGCCAAGAAAGTTCAGAGTTCCATCTTGAGATCGAGCTGGCGGTCTGCAGGGAGTTGAGCTACCACCTGTGGGAGCCCCTGCCTCTTGCTTCCCCCATGCTCATCGTTGAGTGTCCCGAGGGCCAGAATCGTTTACTTTTAAAAATTTAAGTGTTCAAAACAAACAGGGTTTCCTGTGTACTTGAGCTTTGAATAATGGAATAGGACTACAGAACGTACCAAAAATTTATGACTGACATGATGCTGCAGAGGAGAGTGGTACAGTAACAGCAGCTGCAAGAGGCAGCAGTCAAACAAATTTCAAGGCCACAGAGTGGCACCATAACAGAAGCTGCAAGAGTCGGTAGGCAAACAAATTTCAAGGCCACAGAGTGGCACCATAACAGCAGCTGCAAGAGGCAGCAGTCGAATACATTTCAAGGCAACAGAGTTGGAGAGTCAGCAGTAGTGGTACTAATTTTAAAGAGACAGAATGGCACAGTGGCATACCCTGGGAGAGGCAGCATCAGTCAAAAAAATTTAAATGCAACATATTGTAGAGTGGCACAATTGCATACTTTGGACGTAGCGGCAGCTGGGAGACAGCATGAGTAGGCGGCAGCTGGGACGCAGCATGAGTAGGCCGCAGAGTGGCACAATTACATAGTTTGGATGTAGCGGCAGCTGGGAGACAACGTGAGTAGGCGGCAGACGGAGCAGCATCAGGCCAAAGAGTGGCACAATTACATAGTTTGGAGGTAGCGGCAGCTAGGAGACGGCGTGTGTAGTCGTCGGCGGTGGCGGCAGCAGCATCAGGCCGGAGAGTGGCACGGAGACATACCCTGAAGAGCAGACCGTAAAAAAGAATTCCTGGCCTTTTGGTTAAGATCAACTGTTGTACATGTTCTCATCGGTATCGGGGCTGGTTATGCCAGAGAACGTAAGGCAGAGGAGGTGCAGGCTACAGCTTTGCCTTGACGTTGGCAAAATTGCAGTGTTCACACAGTGCACTGAGAAGTTCCATCTTGAGATCGAGCTGGCGGTCTGCAGGGAGCTGAGCTACCACATGTGGGAGCCCCTGCCTCTCGCCTCCCCCATGCCCATCGCTGAGTGTCCCGGGGGCCGGAATTGTTTACTTTTAAAAACTCGAGTGTTCAAAACAAACAGGGTTTCCTGTATACTTGAGCTAGCAGCAGTGGAATCTTTGTATGCAGATGACGATATGACCATAAAGCCCTTGCTTCACCCAGCTCCCAAGTGTAATCAGCTACATCATCATCAACAGCTATGAATAATGGAATGGGACTACAGAACATACAAAAAATTTACGACTGACATACTGCCGAGCAGAAGGTCCAAAAAATTTGAATCAATTTTGAGGCCACAGAGTGGCACCGTAACAGAAGCTGCAAGAGTCAGCAGTCAAACAAATTTCAAGGCCACAAAGTGGCACCGTAACAGCAGCTGCAAGAGGCAGCAGTCGAATACATTTTAAGGCAACAGAGTTGGAGAGGCAGCAGGAGTGGTACTAATTTTAAAGAGACAGAATGGCACAGTGACATACCCTGGGAGAGGCAGCAGCAGTCAAAAAAATTTAAATGCAACATACAGTAGAGTGGCACAATTACATACTTCGGACGTAGCGGAGCTGGGAGACAGCGTGAGTAGGCGGCAGCTGGGACGCAGCAGCATCAGGCCACAGAGGGGCACAATTACATAATTTGGACCTAGCGGCAGCTGGGAGACAGCGGCAGCAGCAGCATCAGGGCACAGAGTGGCATGGTGACATAGCCTGGAGGTGACAGCAGTAGCATCATGAGGAGACCTGATAGTTGAGGTGGCAGCATCATCAGAAGGCTACATATTGCTCTGACTTTGGGCTTGCTTTGTAAGTGGGCTGTGTATAAGTGGAGTTAAAAAACCGGAGTTTAAGACCAGGAGCAAAAAGTAAGGTTGGAGAGATTTTCCTTGTGTGTTAACTTGATTTGTAGTCCTCCAGCTACAGCAAACCCTAATTGCATATTTACTATTTTTCTGTACTGTACTGTATATCCCCATCTAGCAGGTGCTCCATGGACAATGCTACCAAGTGTGTGTCCTGTGCAATGTATGCATGCCTTGAAGAACCATTCATGGGTGAATACATTTGCACTAGATGCAATCACGTTGCATATTTGGAAGCCAAGATCTTGGATTAAATAAGCAGCTTGGCATACTTAGGGGCATTGAACACCTGGAGAGAGGCTTAGACCTCACAGTGCAGGCACTGGCTGGGGTCAGTGAAGAGGAGGAGGATGGAGATGGACAAGAGCAGGACTATCAGGTCAGCAGTTGGGTTATTGTAGTAAGGAGGGGTAAAGGGAAAAGTGCCAGGGAGGCTAGTCCTGAGCTGGAACGCCCTAGTAAATATTTAAATGTAGTAGTTAAATATAGTGGCTCACCAGTATTGAGAAAATGAAATAAGGTGCTCTCACCCTTGACCTTACCCATGGGTCTTGTTAAAAGAATGCAAGTATAATGTTATAGTTGGGTGGGCACTCTTACATTAGGTGTTGTGGCAATTAATGATATTCTAGTAGTTACTAATTGGTAATATTCATACAGTACAAAGAATAAATATAAACAAATTTAAGCAATAGAAGTAAAAATTAAGCAATAGAGGTAAAAATTATGCAATAGAAATAAAAAATTAATGATATTTATTTATGTAGATATTAAATTTTAAAAAATAGATAATTAGCTGGGCCCAGTTATACAAGAAATAAAAGAATAAAAAAAAAAAAAAAAAAAAAGTTAAATGAATAAAAAATGTGTCAAAAAAAGTCCCATAAAATTAATATAGTCCAATAAGGTTAGTGATCCAATATAGTCAATATATTCCACTAAGGTGTACCTGCATCAGATGTGTACACTATAAATATATATATATATATATATATATATATATGTACTCTCACAATAGTCTTTTGTGCAGTGGTAACCTTTAAATTCTGTTTGGGTGTTTGTTAATACCAGTTTA
>ONZH01028091.1:0-53035 GCA_900303285.1 Rhinella marina
GTCGGCGTGTTTGACTGGTGTCCCGGAGGATGTGATGAAACCTCTGTTTTTCCATATGGTACCAAAATCGTGGGCAATCCCATAGGCATAACGGGAATCAGTCCTGATATTTACCTTCTTTGCTTTAGCCATTTCCAAGGCCTTCTGTAGGGCGATTAGCTCTGCCTCTTGGGCCGACCTGCTGGGTGGCAGGGCCTCGGCACGTAGAACTTCAGTTTCTGTGGTGATTGCAAATCCTGTGTGGAATTGACCTGCTTCGTCAGCATACCTTGATCCATCCGTCCACAACTCCAAATCTGCGTCTGGAATCTCAGAGATAGACATGTTTTCAGGTTCTGCTGTATCTTGTTGTAAAGCATGCAGGCAGTCATGTCCTTGTTGTAGCCACTGGTCAGGGTCATTATCTTCAGGTTCTCCTTCCCCCCTTGGGACCTGTGGCAGAAGAGTTGCCGGGTTGATGGTAGTACATCTTTTGAAAGAAACATGTGATGTCAACAGGAGCGAGCACTGCAATCGTAGATGTCTTTGATGTGTCAAGTGTCTTGGGAGAGTCAAAGAGAGGACTGCAGCCAGATCATGAGGAGCCTGGATGATAACATCATGTCCCAGGGTAATGTCTGCAGTTTTGTCCATAAGTATCTGTGCTGCATGTGCCACGCGAAGACAGGTAGGAGAAGTGCGGGCAACAGGATCTAGCCGGCTTGAGTAGTAGCCTAGGGGACGTTGTTTTCCCCCGTGGTCTTGGGCCAATACTCCCGAAGCATGTCCTTCGTTTTCAGAGACAAATAGATTGAATGGCTTTGTGTAGTCGGGTAGTCCAAGAGCTGGGGCATCTACAATGGCACACTGCAGTTTGTAGAAGCAATCCTTATATTGTTGATAGATGTCTGGATTTGGTACATCTTCCCAGTTAGGGCCGGTTTTGAGGGCATCATATAAAGGTTGCATAAGGCGAGAGGCATCAGGAATCCACTGCCTACAATAAGTAACAAGTCCAAGAAAGGATTGAAGTTGGAAGATGGTAGTTGGGTAAGGGATGGCCAGGATGGCCTGTTTCCTGTCTGCAGTTAGGTGTCTGACTCCTTGGGAGATACAGTGACCAAGGAAAATGACATGTGTTTGGCACCATTGGACTTTGTTCTTGGAGACTTTGCAGTTGATGGCTGACAGATGTTGTAGCAGTGAGATGGAAAGGTCCTCTAATAACTTGTGTTCCGTTGGTCCACATAAAAGTAGATCATCCACATACTGTAGAAGGGTGGCTTCAGGGTGAGCTGCAATCCACGGTGAGAGGGCCAACTTCAATGCTTGGGTGAATTGATTAGGGCTATTCTGTGCCCCCTGTGGAGTCCTTGTCCATCACTTGATGCTTGTTATTATAGAGTGCAGTCAATGACCCCTCCTTATGTATGTGAAGGGGTTGCAGGTGTAGATGTCAGTGTAGATGTTAGAGCCTCTTATCAGTGAGTGATAAACAGTCTGTTACCTTGACTGTGGGAGGAGCTTTGACACAAGGACCTCCCACCCTCACTGGTCTGCATCAGCTCTGCTGGTTAGGCACACAGATTACCGTTAAGGTCCACCCCTGGACAGCCTTAGTACGAACAGCAAGGCCTTGTTCAGCATGGCAGACCCGTGGTCGAAGTTGTTTCTTGTTGGGTGACGGGTTACTGACAACTGTGTCTTACCACACCTTGTAGACTTGACGTAGCAGCTCCTGGACTTTCCCCGAGGTTGTTAGTCCCAGCTCTTTGTAGCTGCACACAGGACAGATGCACCGGAACAGTTCCACACAATCAAAAAGTCAACTAAAAAAACTCAGTTCACGTTAGAATAAGCCGTTGCTGAGGTGGTTTCCTCTCCATCATTGATGAAATAAACAAATGTCCCTAGAACGTTTGTCGGTCCAACACTGTATGTAAATAACACTTACCAATGACACCAAAGAGGTCTTCTGTCAAATCAAAATGGACTTTTGTGAGACTCTAAATCTGGTCTAATTAAAGGATACTTCAAACAAACTTTCATAATATTTTGACAAATGATCCTGCATATTTCAATACATTAATCAATACCAATACCCGGGTATCTTGTGTACTGTAAACCTTTTGAACCAAATAAAACACAATACCATTAATATTTTGTTAATAACCAACCTTCTTGAGATACCTAACGATGTTTTGATGTTTACTAAATGTGTGATATTGTGTATTCTGCACATTTTGTAGCAGTACCCAACTTTTCTGGATGTGGAAATGATTGGACTTTTTTTTCTTTGAATGAACAGAGTATTCGTAACTAGATGTGCACAAGGGCTGTCTTTGTATCTGTGACGTCAGCATTGTCCTCCTCCCTCCCCCCTTAGTCCACACTGTGAGCTTCCCTATTTGAGTCAGTCTTGTCTTGGTTGTCCATGAGGTCAGATCTCTGATGTTAGTACATTAGACATACAACAAAAAAAAACAAACATAGAAACAAACAGATCTGACAATACAGACACAAAACATGGAGGGCCCATAAACGTTTCATTGCCTTGTTTTCAAAAATAAAATGTAGAGTTTGGTCAAAATATTTGATACCAAGGAAAAATAAAAAAATCCCCAATGCGCATATAAAGAAAAACAAATGTAGTACATCATACACATTCCTTCATTTTCTCTGCTGCATCCACGTACAGTCCACACACAAGTACAACTTCAAGCTACATTCATTCACATTCCACTGAATGAGTCAACTCTCAGAGACACAGCTTTCCTGGATACGGATACACACAGAAAACCATCCTGTACGGAGGGGGTAGAAAGAAACATTAAGTGAATCAATTGCTGGCACGTAATACCATTGTCTTCGGTTGTTCACTCCTACAACACATTGTTAAACTATTGTCTCGACTCTTGAACATTTACAAGCTGCTAGAAAGAGAAAAAGGAAAGTTATTAATTTATAAAATTTCTGATTTCTAATCAAACAATATTAACTAATTACAGTTATATTTATATCCCTCATTTACTAAGTCGAGTACTCGTTGTGCTTCTACTTGCATCTATGTGCATTGTTTCCCACTTGTAGCCGTGTCATGGAGAATACCAGTAACTAAGATGGCCGCTGGGCGGGGACTGATGTTCCCTCAGTTAAGATGGCCACCTGGAAAGGAAGTTGCAGGAGTTAAGATGGCCACCGGAGTGGGAATGGGATTAGTTAAGATGGCTGCTGGAACGGAAATTGGGAGGACGTGCCATCTTGTATGATAACTGAATACAAGGAGGTGAGCCGTGGGCGTGGTTTTGGCACTGACGTACTTTACAGGTCCACCCCTCTGAAGAGGGAGACTGCGGGGGGCCAGGGGGGACTGTGATATGCAGGGGGATGTGTCTGCGTCGGAAGCGCGGCAGGGTCCACCTGCGCCATCTTAGGGGCTATGCTGGCGGCATGTAAAAGTAATCATTTGTCTTTTCATTATACATTTCTGCCCAGACTAAATTCTTATATTTAATAATTTTCCGCTGATGCTCGCATTGGTTTTCATGACATCTAGAATATGATGTAAATTCAAGGCCGAATGTCCAGTGTTCACTCCTTTTTGGCCTAATGCCAGAACACTTCGCTGTGAGCGATGATTTCTTCCATTCTCAACTTAACCCTTAATTTGGCCTCATCATCACATCATAGAGCAGATATCGCTCACAGTAAACTTGGCTGTGTGACCTTCATCTACTAGTCGGTTCTCTGGCAACATACAAGGTCAGATTTCTGATTCACACAGACATAACAAGTGGATTGTCATAGTCATAAATTCCAAAGGGGAGGGGGGACTGTAACTAAAACTGAAGAACTTTTTTTTTTTTTTTTTTCTCCCATTGTCTCACTTTAGGAGTCAAATCCGCCATTTTGCAATGGAAATATTTTTCTCAACCTTTGTACAACTTCGAAGCCTCCTTCACGTATCTCCTGCCTTCTCTGACTCGGACCAGATTCACTGCCGTCTGTGCACCATCTGGCAGGGTATGTTTTCTTTTAAACAGTCGCAACATGTTTATGACCTGGTGATATTACTTATCTGCGTGGCCACTCGCCAGATATGTGACCCCACAACCACCTCTTGAATCCACCAATACCAGGTTACAGGATTTCAAGAGTCAGGTCCCCAACCACAGGTTGCGGTCACTGGGTAATATCTATCATCACGACACTCACATAAATATTGACGCCCGCTCTGTTTCACTCCACTAGACTAGCGGCCTGCGTCCAGTGCGTGGTAACGCCTGCTCTGTTTACTTTCTCGTACTAGCAGCCTGCGTCTAGGTCGGATGTTGCGACTGTTTTATGTGAATTTGCCCAATTTCAGTAGTTCGAGTCAGATTTAAGCAGTCAATCAATAATGTCCGTTCCTTGTCCGCTCACATAAGAAGGAAAACCACGAGTGACCGAGTAGTCAGTGATAAGCCGTGAAAACAGGTTCGTGACCAGGCACTGTAACCACACCGTTGTATCACTATCAACGTAGACACCGATCCATATAGACTTTCCTATCCAGACAACTGCACACTGACAGCCAACAGCAAATGACACATATATGTATGCGTACACTTACCGTGACTCTGAAGAGGTTGATCAGGCCTCGGGTCAGTGGACAGATGGCCGGCGTCAGAGGTCCGGTCTGGGTCGATGGTCCTCGATGGTCAGTTGGCCTGGCCCCACGTTGGGAGCGCCATATGTTGGGGTGAAGATTCAGTTAGATTAGAAACTCGTCGGTCACTCGCTCCAAATCATTCAAGCATGTGCTAGCATACTAAGAAAGAGTCTGACACGCTGTTCAGTTTCAATCTCAGCTCATGCGTAGTGCACCCAGTGGCAGCACGGCAAGAAGTTCTGAGCTTTATTCACAGTGTAGGCACTTGTTATACAAAAAAGGCGTGATTAATAGGCAGGCTTTAAGCATATACACACAGTAGAAAAGGTGGGGGCCTCGTTCACAGAGTTTTCCCAGCAAGCTGATAAGCATTAAACACATATTCTTTGTTCTTCTAGTCGCATGTCTTGGTTACTCCACCGCAGCATCCTGGACAGGTGGGCGGGGGAGTCGAATCCGTATCAGGATGTACCAGGACATAAGCTACATTTTGGACACGCTGCAAAGCTGTATTACAAAAGCATATATGTCTTGTATCCGGTAGAGTTAGTATCTTCTGATAGGTTCTTCTTCTGTGTGATTCCCTTTGTTCTGGGCTCGTGCAGGCTGCGTGATCAAGGCAGGTACTAGCAGCCCCCTAGGTCTCGTTTTCACTGAATCGAAACTCAGTTTCACGTGAATCACATGGTGCAGTCTTAAGTGTAGTCCTGGATACAGGCGTCATCTTAATATCTAATGTCTACATGTGCTTTATGTAGCAGGCTGGAGCAGAAAGGAAAATATGATTTGGAAATTCAAACAGTATAGTTCAACCTGACAGTGTTACAGTGTGGGCAGCTGTGTCTACTCAATACAGAACTTCACTACACTTTGTGAATGGTAAAGTGACAAGCCCATACTACTTGAATAGCATCATTAATCCAGTCATTGTGCATCTGCATGAACAACAGAGGCCTAATTTCATCTTCATGGATGACAGTGCACCAGCTCATCAAGGTCGCATCATTAGGGAATGGCTGCTGGAGACTGGGGTACTCTAAATGGAGTGGCCCGCACTTTCTCCAGACCTGAATCCCACTGAATATTTTATCAGTACAGCAATGTTTACACAGCCAAATGTGGCCTTTACGGCTATCCAAAGCTCCTGATAGGTAAATCTGACTAATTATACAATTATAACATATGCTTCCTATGTTGCTATGTAATTAGCCATTTTTGCCTATCAGGATTTTTGGGTAGAAATCAAATTTATTAAGATTTTCAATAATTTTTTTTTTTTTAAACCGAAAAAAAAAGGGACATATAGAATCAGCATTCAAAGAAAGCAATTAGGCCTCGCAGGGCCAACAGTAAGTGCAAATATATCCAGGAAGTGACCTGACATTACATAAAAGAAAGAAAGAGAAAAGAAAAAAAAAAAAAAAAAAAAAAAAGGGGGGGGGGATTTTTAAAATAAATAATGAAATTATTAATGACAATAACCTGAAGTTTATGTTCATAAGAGGAAATGGAAAGCTCAGTTAAAGTAAAGTACAAGTCTATAACCCGTCAAAACACCATTTTTGGCAAGACATGTTGACCACACAATGACTGAGAGATCTAGTCAAAAGGAGATGAGTATAGAGGGAAAAAAGGAAAGGAAGACCATACAGGGACAAGGAAGGAGTGGAAAAGATAACGGATTGGGACAAGACAAAGAGAGCAGGATGACACACATGAAATGGCGAACACCATCTACCTTTCTCTAAGTTAGATAGCGAGCGAGCTTACCAGATTCCCTGAAGTGAAGCCACACAAACCATGTCTTCTCAGTCAGCGCTCCTCTGCCACGAGCCTCACCCACCAGACTCTCCATCCTGTAGATATGGTTCAATTCATCAAGCCAAACCTGAACAGAAGGTGTGATATCTTTCTTCCAGAATCGTGGCAAAACAGTACGCGCTGCTGCCAAAAAATGTCGTAAAAGACCTCGTTTAATAACTTTCAGGGAGCCAGGAATCATGGAGAGGAGCGCCATCTGTGGGGATGGGGTGATCTTCCTGCCTGTGGCCTCAGAATATATGTCAAAAACGGTTTGCCAGTAGGGCTGTATTCGGGGACAAGACCACCAGATGTGCAGCATATTGCCCACTCCCGAGCCACAACGCCAGCATGTATCAGGCACTTCAGGAAAGCATCGATGGAGGACGTCAGGACACCTGTACCAACGGGTCAAAATCTTAAAATTTTTTTCCTGGGCAGAGCAGGGGACCGGCATCTTGTGGGTCAAAATGAAGCATTTTCTCCACTCAGTCTCAGACATCGGACCCAGATCTCCCTCCCACGCTCTAACATAGGACAGCAACGGCTCTTTAACACATGAGAGCAGGATCTGGTACACCTGCGAAATGACATGAATAGGTGGACTCTGTTGGAGGAGCAGCGACTCCAGAGCAGTTGGCGTGGAACACACTATACCCTGAGGGTAGCGCATGGTGAGGTAAGTTTTAAGTTGTGTATATTCAAACCATGATAAGCATCTCCCCGGGACACCCGCTTGTAGTTGAGTAAAGGGAGTAAGTATTGCCTGTCCCTTGAATAACTCATGCAGCCTGGCACCCCCAGTACGCGACCAAGTCAAAAAAGAATTTCTTCCCACAGCCGGAGGGAAGGCCGGATCATCGAACAAAGGACTCATCCTCCCTGGGCGTTTGGAAACTCCCCAGGTTCTCAGGGCATGATCCCATACCCGGAAGAATTGAGCCGTCAGGGGTGGAAGAGAGGAGTTCAGTGGCCTGTGGATTGGAGCCACCCAAGGAAGGGAAAGGAGTGACAAAGAGACAAGTGAGGTCTCAAGGGAGACCCATTGTTTAGTAGAGGTATGATGGAACCAATCGAGTACCCGTATCAGGATTGAAGCTCGATAGTAGAGGTAAAAATCGGGAAGCCCAGCCCCGCCTGCCTCTTTCTGCCTAGTTAAGGACCGAAGCTGCACTCTGGGGCGAGTCGGTCCCCAGACAAATTGTCGAATAGCTTTCTGCAGTTGAGTAAAGTACATACGTGGGGCCGAGATAGGGAGGGCCTGGAAGAGGTATAGGAAACGAGGGAGTATGTCCATCTTCACTACGTTGATCCTTCCAAACCACGACAGCAGCGATTTGTCATAAGCTTTAAGATCGGTCAAGGTGCGGGATAGGAGTGCTTTATAATTTCGGGAGAATAATTCAGGTAAGGAGCATGACAGATGAATCCCCAGATATTTTAACAATCCTGTTTGCCATTTAAATGAGAAAGCTGCCGCGAGGTTGGACACGACCAAAGCAGGGAGAGAAACATTGAGCGCCTCAGTTTTATGGTAGTTAACTTTAAAGTTGCTAACTGCTCCAAAACGTTCAAATTCCCTTAATATCGACGGCAGTGTCACCTGAGGCTTTGTGGCATAGAGTAATAAATCATCAGCAAAAAGTGATAATTTATAGTGGGTGTCTCCAAAGGCAACCCCCGAAACATCAGGAGATGCACGTAAGGCCACAGCCAAGTGTTCCATCGCGATGACATAGAGCAAGGGCGACAAAGGGCACCCCTGTCTTGTGCCATTTGCAATCATGAAGGGTTGAGATGTCAGGCCGTTAACTCTCACTTTGGCAGTTGGTGACTTGTACAGAGCGAAGATCCGCTGTAGCATGATGGGACCAAGACCCAAGTGGTCCAGTGCGGATCTCAAAAATTGCCAATGGACTCGGTCGAACGCCTTCTCGGCGTCGACCGAGACCAAGCAAGTGGGAATAGAGTTGACACGTACATGGTGCATAAGTAGAAGGGTTTTGTTAAGGTTGTCCCTAGCCTCCCTACGCGGGACAAATCCCACCTGATCTGTGTGCACAACTTGAGGCAGGATAGGCAGCAGACGATTGGCCAGCATCTTGGAATACAATTTCACATCTGCGTTAATTAAAGAGATCGGTCTATAATTTGTGCACAAGGACTCATCTTTGCCAGGCTTCGGTATAACCGAGATGGTGGCCAATAACGTCTGGGGGGCAAAGAAGCACACATCAGAGACAGAGTTGAAAACCTGTACTAAAAAAGGAGATAGCTGGGATGCAAACTCCTTATAAAACCTGGCAGTAAAGCCATCTGGTCCGGGACTTTTACCGGTAGGGGTTCCCTTGAGCGCCCATGCCAGCTCCTGAGCCGTAAAGGCACCTTCTAGAGCGGTTAGTTCCTCGGGGGAGACTGAGGGAAGAGCCGTTTCAGCAACATATGCATCAACCCGTCTAAGAAAGGTCGACTGATCCATATCAGCTAAGGGGCCCCGTATGTTATACAAAGACTGGTAAAAGTCCCTAAAAGTAGCGACAATGTCTTCAGATCTGTGGACCATTGGACCCCCAGGGATTTTTACCTTAGGGACAAAAGTCCGCTGAGGTTTAGGATGAATAAACCTAGCTAAGGACGCCCCGCATTTGTTCGAATATTCGTAGTAATGGGAGCTTACCCGTTCCCTAAACTGCGCGTATTTTTTGTCCAATAGGGCCCGGAGCTGGGCACGGGCCTCCAACAAGGAAGCAAGCACCTTAGGGTCTCGGGTTCGTTTGTGGGAAGTCTCAGCCTGATGTATCTGGCTTAAGAGCTGATGTACCTTGATCCCCCTCTCCCTCTTAATGCGTGAGCCCTGCTGAATAAGCACACCTCTTACCACGCATTTCATCGCCTCCCATTGATATGGAAGTGGCGTGGGGTCCTGCGTATGAACCGATAGGAAGTCTGAGATAGCTTTACTAACTGCCTCCCTACACACCTGGTCCGACAGCAAATTAGGGTTAAGGCGCCAAGACCAATCCCCTCTTGCTCCCCCTGGGATCAAAAAGGAGACTGTGAGAGGGGCATGGTCTGTCCAGACCATGGTCCCAATCGCGGCCTGAGGGCACCAGGACAGCAGGCGGTGATCCACAAAAAAGTAATCGAGTCGGCTGTAGGAGCCGTGTGCAGCTGAGTAATAAGTATAATCCCTGGCATCCGGGTGGAGGATGCGCCAGACGTCTACCAGACACATGTCAAAGAGTACCTTACTAAAGAGGCGAGTCTGTGTCCATGAGAGTTGCGAGTGTCCCGAGGATGAGTCCACCAGGCGGTCCATGACCAGGTTAAAGTCACCCGCCGTCACCACTAGGCCCTCTGCATATTCCGCCAACTGCCCCAGAATGCGCCTACCTGCCCGTACTTGGTCCTGATTGGGAAGATAAAGATTTGCAATGGTGAATAGGTGCTCAAACATACGTAGCTTAACAAAAATAAAGCGACCCGCTGGGTCTGATACATGGTCAAGAACCACAGCCGGTAGTGACTTGTGTATGGCCACACTTACCCCCTTTGTCTTAGCATCAGGATTAGTACTATGCAACCAGGTAGTGTAATATCGGTTATGAAACGCTGGCAGATGTCCAGACTTAAAGTGCGTTTCCTGAAGGCACAGTATTTGGTTTTTTTGCTTGTGCATCTGATAGAGGATGTGTGACCGTTTTTCCGGTGTGTGGAATCCCCGGACATTAAGGGAACAGATTTTGAGTGTCGCCATTTCCCACCTGCGCACTAGACAATACAAAGGAAGCAGACAATACAAAGAAGGAATGGGGAAACAATAGGAATTAAAAGAAGAAAGACAGGGACAGGGAACAGTAGGACAAAGGTAAGGGTAAAGTGAAACTGAGTGAAAACAGGGGTATATGTAAAGAAAAAAGGCCCCTAAGCCAAAATGGTGGGCCAACACCCTAGGTCACTAAGAACTAAGGTGAACAAATACTGTCTCTGAAGATAGACAGAAAATAAAGCGCCAATATCGGCACTCTTTACTCTAACAGAGGGTGATTGGAAAACAGAGCCAGGGTGTCCCCCCGGCCCAACCCAAACATAGAAGTGCAAAGCGAACCCAAACTAAGGGAGGTAAACATTATGTGAAGGCCTGCGATGAAATATGACTATGTGACTGTAGAAGCCTCATGTAGGGAGTAGATGCCAGGTGATGGAAGGGGTAACAATAATATGAGTGGAGCGGAGAGGGCGCCGCCAACAGGCTACCAGCGAAACAAGACCCACAAACAGGATCCTGTACTAACGTAGTGGGGTAAGACATTCAACAACCAAAATATGTATAAACAAAACTGTGTCCCCGTGCCTGCGTTAGCCACAACACATAGCAAGTCCTCTCATCACTTCTCCGTGACATCCCAGCGCAACCCCCCTCCACCCTCCCAACGTGGCAAGTCCCACAATGAGGCCTCGAATGCCTGGTGCAGTCACCGTTTCACCTGTAGCTTATGAGAAAAGGGCTACAACCAGCAGCCAGCGATTATCAAATGCACAGAGTCACCTTTCTTCATCAACAGAACGGGGTTCAGGACGTTGTCTCCTCCGAGCCGGAGATAGTGAAGAAGAAGGTCTGGCTTCTCGCCGACGCGGGAATCGTTGTGGAAGCGCTGCATCCGATGGCCAATCTGATCCCGAGATGGAGGTCGAAGGAAGGTCCAACGCGGTCAGTAGCTCCGGGAGATCTTCAGGAGAGCGCAGATAATGGGTGCGGGGACCCTTTCGAACAATCAGTTGAAATGGGTACCCCCAGTTGTACGGGATGTTGCGCTCGCGTAGAAGGAGCAGTAAAGGACGCAGGGCTCTCCGCTTGGCCAAGGTGGACCGTGAGAGGTCTTGAAGGAGTTGCACAGTAGCGCCATCAAAGTCTATTTCATTTCTGGCGCGTGCCTTGCGCATGATGTCTTCCTTAAGTTGGAAAAAATGAACCCTGCAGACTATGTCTCTGGGTCGCGCCAGATCAGAACTAGGCGGGCCCAGAGTGCGGTGCGCCCTGTCTAGAATCAATTCTGCCGTCGGAGGCCTTCCCAAGAGACCGTTGAATAGGCCTTGTAACGTAGGAATCAAGTCCTGCTGCTGCGTCGCTTCAGGGATTCCCCGCACCCTAATGTTATTCCTCCGGTTTCTATTTTCTGCGTCCTCCGCAATATCAAAAAGCTGTTGCAGCTGCTTAGTGTGTGCATCAAGCACCCGGCGAATATCAGAAATCTGCGTTTGTTGGGCCTGCGTGGTATCCTCTAATAGCTGTACTGAGGTGGAGAGCGTAGAGATGTCATCGCGGAGGGACCGGATCTCACTTCTACATACCGTTTCTAGGCGGGTCAGGTACCGCTCCATATCTAGTTTAGTAGGCATTGCTCCTACCTGATCTTTAAGGGTTTGTAGATCAGCCACCACACTGGGGTCCGGTGTCACTGGGACAGGAGTGTCCCGGAAGATTAATGGGGGAAAGTCCATCTGTTGTGGTGGAGCCGCGGTGTTTCCCTGCTGCGTGGAAGCAGGTGGAGACTGGCTAGCCGCCATTGCTGGCGAAACGGGCGGGAGAGCAGCTCCCTCGGCGGTCTGAAGAAAGCGCCTGATACCGCCTCTGGTGCGGCTCGCCGGGCTCTGGGGCTGCACTGGGGTGTTCTGGTGACGTTTCCCCCGCATTAGGGTTCGGATATGCTGCTGTAAGACGCTGATTTAGGGGCGAACGGGCCGGAGGAAGCAGGAGCTCTTAGCAAGCACAGCCGTCCAGCGCCATTACCAAGCCACGCCTCCTATCAGGATTTTTGGATAGCTATGTAACAATAAATGTGGAGTTATGCTGGAGACCAAACTGGACATGAAGCATACTCATTGTGACCCTGACACTATACTTATTTATTTTCTATATACTATATAGGGAAGCATTGTGCACATACACAACAGCAGTGCACCACAGAAGATTGCAGACACATCCCAGACATACCTGTGTGCAATGTGTGTCTTTATTCCATGTCCAGGAAAAGCACTTTTATTCTGCTGGAAAACAGCTCCCAAGTGCCCAGCTGAAAGTGAAACTAAAAACAGCTTATCTTCTGATACACTGGATATAATGATAATATTTTGGTATCATTTGAAAGCTCGGAATGCCAGCTTTCAAAAAAGGTCACCATGTTTCTATCTGCTACCAATCCCAAGATATGAGCAGCTAAAGTAGCCCTCCCCTCTTCAGTCTGGTTTGCAGCAGCAGCAGAGCTGGGCACTTGGGAGCTGTTTTCCTGCAGAATAAAAGTGCTTTTTCTCAACATGGAATAAAGACACACAGTGCACACAGGTATGTCTGGGATGTGTTTGCAATTTTCTGTGGGGCACTGCTGTTAGTTATATAGGTGAAAAACAGGTGAAAGACTCCCTTTAAGGAAGTTGAAGATGAAATGATCTCCAAAAGGCATAAAGTTAAAGACGAAACACACTTTTCAACATTTTAAGCAATATCAGCATATTATTTTGGTTTGTGTACTATTTTAGAGTGAAAAAAGGAAAGGAGTACCTTGCAAAAGTATGGGAACCCAAGACGATTTGGGGCTTGGATACCTTTGACCGAGGTCTCAGACCTTAAATAACCTGTTCTTTTCAAGCCTTGTTCACATTCATCAGGAAAGGCCAGGTGAAAATTTCAAAGCTTTAAAAATACCCAGATTCCTCTAATCTTGTCCCAAAAATCTGCAGCCATGGGTTCTTCTAAGCAGCTGCCTAACACTCTGAAAATGTTTGAGGCCCACAAAGCAGGAGAAGGCTATAAGAAGCCAACCATTAAGCATGAGGTGCATCAATTATGCTTTGGGGTTGTGTTGCTGCCAGTGGTACAGGGAACATTTCATGGGTAAAGGGAAGAAAGGATTTAATGAAATTCTAGCAAATTCTGGAAGCAAACATAACACCAAATGTAAAAAGCTGAAGTTGAAAAGAAGATGGCTTCTACAAATAGATAATGATCCTAAACCCACCTCAAAATCAACAATAGACTACCTCAAAAGGCACAAGCTGAAAGTTTTACCATGGTCCTCACAGTCCCATGATGCGAACATTGAAAATCTGTGGATAGACCTCAAAAGAGTAGTGCATGCAAGATAACCCAAGAATCTCACAGAAATGGAAGACTTTTGCAAGGAAGAATGGATGAAAATCCCTCAAACAAGAAATGAAACACTCTGCCAAAGGGGGTGCTACTAGGTACTAACCATGCAGGGTGGCCAAAATTTTTCTTCGGGCCCTTCTCCTTTTGAAAATTTAATGGATGAAAATAAAAATAGTTTTTTGATTAAAATACAAAGTGAATGTGTCATCTTTAATTTTATGACTTTTCAAAATCATTTCATCTCCAACTTGCTTAACTGTGACCGGGATGCCCAAACTTTTGCATTCCACTGCATGTACTAAGTATACTATACCCAGCTTTCGCAGACTTTTGGATTCCAAATTTTCCTAGTTATTTAGTGATAAAACCATTTCTAAAAACTAACCTCAGTGGGCCCCTGTACTGATCATGGCGCTCAGAGGGTTTATAATGAGGACCTGTTTTCTTTGAACCCAGTCTCTAGTGTGTGAAAGTGGCTGCCAATAACTGATGATCATGCAAGTGTAGCGGTGTCCATGTGAGCACCATATAAATACCTTTATTACAGCCACTAACTTTTTTTCCACTGATTGTGAATGGTGTATCTGTATTTTTTTTTTGTTTAAAAGGATTTTTTCTGAAACTATATGAATGCCCATGGGTTGTGCAGCTCAGCAGCATTTAGAGGCATATACTTTCTTTACAAGGACAGAAGGGCACACAGATTAGGCTAAGTACACATCTCCGGTAATACTTGGAAACAAAGCTGTCTGGTGGTGAATTCTGGTGTATTGATGATCCCTTCTCAGGACATTTTGGGGCGATTCTTTTCTGGGAGTTTTTTGCACACAGTGGCCCAGATTTACTAATGTGTCTGCGACAAAATCTGTCTAAAAGACTGGTGCAAATTGGAACAGTCTAGACGGATGATCTAAACTTACCCCATCTGTAGGATTAGTAAATATGGGCCATTGTGGCTTACCACTAGCTATTTCTTCATGGTGATGTTTTCCCTTTAAAGAAGTATTGGCAAAACACCTGAGAAATACCAAGAGCAACAGTATGCTGTGTTTTTGAAAAAAAGAAGACAAAATAGTATCTACTGAACAAAAATGCCAGGACCAAAAAAAAAAACGCTTACATGTCCTGTGTTTCATATTGCTCATTGACCTTCATCTAACATCTGGAGCTCGTGTTTTTAATGCAAAAGTTCCTGAAAAATGCAACTAAGAAACGACTAGTGACCCTACCCTTAGGATTCAAGATGCAGTTAATTGGATCATGGTTATCTTGATTCTTTAAGAAGATGATTTTCTTTCAACAATTAATTTCAAGCATGCATATTTTACACATTCCTATTCTGAAGGTATTATCTCACAGCCTGCTGATAGACAAAAAGTGAGAAATAAAGGTTCTATCAGTGGATAACATTAACCTCAATTTGTACTATCTGGCATAGAAAAATGACATCAATTATCAAGGCATCAATATCAAGAAATGCAGCAAGCTACTGGGGCTGGTTCTAGGCACAGTTTAAACCGGTGGTCTGGTTGTAGCAAGTTATTCCTTATCCACAGGATAGGGGATAACTATTGGATCAGTAGGAGTCCTACCGCTGGGGCCCCCACCAATCACAAGAATTGGGAGTTCCAAATATAGCCACTTTCCGGAAATCTTGTGGAGATAAATGTAGTGGAAATGCGCATGCTCGTTGTGTTGAAGGATGCACTACCTGTGTGGTACTAGTATTTTCAGGGGGACTGTTTCTGCAGTACAGTATTGCGGAGCACAGAAGACATGGCATTGGAGGTGGCAGGATGATAGAAAAGTAGGAGCCATCATGGCAGTCTGGTCTGAATGGAGAAGATGAGGAACCTGAACATGTACATCAGAGGAGACATCACTAGATGTAATAGGTATGTAGTGCTGTATTCTCCTGTATGTTTGGTAGTGCGGAATGTAATTTAAAAAATAATAGTCATCCATCATCGGTCCTAATATGGTGTCTATCATTTTGACATGAAGATTAATAATGTATCCAAAATCGGAAAAAACTGCTGTCAGAGACAGAGCCCATGACGGCAGTGTGAGAATAGCCTTATTTTGTTAATATGTACCACTGTTTACTTCCTTGGGAGTACTCAGTGCAAACTTCTTGTGACTAGGGTGTGCTTGCCATGAAAAGGTTAAGAACCACTACCTTAGGTGTCCAAGCTTACTGTTTTTGGCGCACATTTGATGCCGCATTGACAAAGATCTAACTCTTCCACTGAAAATGGTGAAATCCACACAAAAGGGCTGCACAAACAGTTGATATACTGTGAAAAATAGCAGGTCACTTTCTGCACAAAAGAAAAAAGGAAAGTGTACATGAAATTAAGTCTCATACACGGTCATTTTTTTGGAAGCCATAACCAGGAGTGAATTAAAAAAATAGCATACATAAATTATATTTTAATGGGGGCAGGTAAGTCTCCATTGGCATAGAAATCTTCCTTGTAGAAGAAACACATAAGATGACGATGTGAGACTAGACATATAACAGACAACGAAAAAATAATAAAATTTAACGAAAAAATAATGTAGTATAATGCAGTGGGAGGAAGAGAGGGGGGGGTGCATTTATAGTGCGTCTTCCGAGCTAGTGGGGGACTTATATCCATACTGCCTATGGGAAAATTTGTGGTGAAAGTTGGTATTACATAGTGTTTGCCATCTCAGCCCAGGGTTGCCACACCTTCTGGAACCTATCATGGCTCCTATTTATCCAACTAGTGATCTCCTCAAATCGGTATATTAGATTAACCTTCGCTCTCCATTCCCCGACCGAGGGAGGTTGTGTATCTAACCAGTGGAGGGGGATTAGGGCTTTTGCCGCTGCTAATATATGTGTAACCAAGTTTTTCTGGGATGGTTTATACTCTTTGGAGGTTTTAGCAAAGACAATCATATCATGCAATTTGCGGAGAGTGAGAGCTAATTGGCTACGCTTGTAGAGGGAGTTTAATCCCTTGACATTAAAGGTGGTTAATTGCAAGTCGCTCATCCCTGCTCTACCTATGTACTTCTCACCTTTTCACTACAAAAAAACAAAGCACTATATATGCAATGATAAGAGGAGGTTGAACTGTAGAAGGGGGTGGTGGGCAATCAGGGACGGTTAGTTTAAAAGAGAGAGAAGCGAAGGGGGGAAAGACAGACTCTTGAAAAAGAAGGGAACACTAGTTCGGGAAGTGTTGTTAGGTAAGAAATGGGAAGGGAAGGAGAGACGTTAGGGAATAAATAAAAAGACAAGACGTAAACTGACTAAGACTGACGCAATATAGACACAACAAAAAAAATATACAAATTATGTTACCAATCTGGGTATTCAACTTTACTAGATGGTAATAAATGGGTAAAAACCCAATACTCCTTAGGGACTTTTCTACTAAAGGGTATCTCACCAATTGGACACCCTATTATAAGTAAACTTGAATAACTAAGTTCAGGAGGACCACCTCCTATCTAACTTATAGTTCAAGTTGCTCTGGGGAGGAGTCAGGAGTAAAACTCACAGAAAAAAGGATAAAAAACAACCTGCATGATGTGATAATAATGATTGCGGATGTCAGTGGCTACATATATTAAAAGAAATCACAGAAAAAAATTATTAATGCACGAAAAATAGATGCAAACAATATATACTGTATAAACTAAGCCCTCATTCTGATATGATAAAATCTGAGACTTTTAGCCAATATATTTTGATCAAAACACATCTGTGCCCACCTACCCAGCGTCACGGTGGTCTCAGGTCAGGCAGGTCCTACGCTAAACCTAACCATGCCATTGGGCATCTATATCTAGGAGCATGGACACTGCACATATAGGTGTGTTGCTTCTAGTGACCTCTATGTGCATACAGCAACCAATGAGAGGAGGAGCAAACACACCTATATGTACCACATAATCAAGGCGCTCAATTTGATAGGAAGGGCAAAAGTGCACAAGAATGCTACTCAAGATATACTAGGAGCACATTCACACCTGCCCCTTAACATTTTAATAGCCCAGTGGCGAGTGACTAATTAGGTAGCCAATAGAGCTGTATCTATGAAGACCAGGCTAGGTCGTGAAATAAAACAAAAGTATTGATAATTAGGGTATAGCAGTGGTTGGTGCACACACTGCTTCCTTTATAGAATTGGCATTAGTCACCCTCCCTGTGAGTGGTTTTAATGGTTAGGGCACTTTGCACAGTAATTTGCTTTTGAATTATAAAACAAATAAAAGTTATGTTTTAATCTTAATTACTTTAGTTCGGGGGCAAGTTGGGGTCTTTGTGGCCTAAGAGCCATTTGTAATTAATTGCAGTTAATCGTCCTCTTCACATTCCCCAGCCCCAACTATTACACTGAACATAAGCAGTCGGCCATTATGCTATCGCCAAGTAGTATCTGTTCTTAATAATTTCTCTCCTTTAATGATCCACTCCTGATTTTGGCTTTCAGAACTCTATCCAGAAACCTGATTGTGTGGACAGGCACAGTGGCGTTCTGGTGTCCTTTGCAGTCCATCCCAGGTGGCAGCTGGTAGGGGGTGCTAGATGCAATGAGCGCATCCATCAATACAAATGGAAGCACTCATTGCTAGAGTGCCAGGGAGCTGGTGGTCCTTTTACTTACTGACAGGTCAGCTCCCTGAGCTTCTTCCCTCCTCCAGGGCTGTCTGCTCTCTGCTTCACCATTCACAGATTGCGCTGTTGGACTGTGTAGGATGAGCTCAGGAATCTGTCTGTGCACTCCTTCCACACAGCGCTGCAGCATGATCTGTGCCTTCAGGGGGGTGCTGGAGGTGATCTGATCAACGGGACAAAGTATTTACTTTTTATTTTATTAATACTGAGGGGGCAGAGTGTGAGCCTTAGTACTGTGAAGGGGGCAGAAAGAGGGCATTACTACCGTGAAGGAGCAAAACAACTGTTATGGAGGCACAGAGAGGGCATATCTGCTTTGAGGGGGCACAATGAGGGCATAACTACTGTGGGGGCACAATGAGGGCATAACTGTGAGGGTAGACACAATGAGGACATAACTACCGTGAAGGGGCACAGAGAGGCCATAACTACTGTGAGAGCGGAACAATGAGGGCTTAACTACTGTCAAGGAGCTCAATGAAGGGATCAGTACTGTAAGGGGACACATGTGTATATAACTAACGTGAAGGGGCACAATGTGGGCATAACGACCGTAAGGGGGCATAATGTTTTAATGTATGGGGCGGGGTTGCCAGAGGAAAGGTGCCAAACTGCTTAGGCATGCCACTGGACGTATCTTAAGGCTGCCCGTACATGGCAGGTTTTGATTATGTTTTCAGATGCAGTTTCGAAGTGAAGGTGGTTGTTTTACATTTGTTTTTTATGCATTCTCCTGACAGGATAGATCATTTGCTGTTTTTATATAACAGGTTGATACGGATGCAACAATACCAAATATGTGTATTTTTATTTTATTTTTTGTTTGAGTTTTACATAATTAAGCATTTTTAAAGCAAAAATCATGGTTTTGGGTCTTCATTTTCTGAAAGCTACATTTCTTCTGCCAATTGTCTTGTGTAGGGTCTCTTTTTTTGCAGGAAGAGCTGATGTTTTAATTGGTACCATTTTGGGACAAGGTGACAAAAAATGGCTATTTTTGGATAAATCAGGTGACATTTTTATAGGACCAGTCTTTGCAGACATGACGATATCTAATGTGTATTTTTTTTATTTTTGTTATGTAGTAGTAAAAGCATTTTTAAAAAGACAAAATCCTGTTTTTGAGTTGCCATATTCTGAAAGCCATATTGTTTATTTTTTTTATTTGTGATTGTTTTATGGGGGGGCTAGGCTGTAGAAAGATATGCTAGGGAAATAGCTTGCTTGATCCACCTAGCTATAGTATTCTTACTGGCTGACTTGCTCTTATTCGGACCAGAAAAAAGTACAAACAAGGAAGAGGACTTCCTCCAATTCTTAGTGGCCTGCAGGTATTTAAGCACACATTCACTGACACCTAGACAGTGATATTCTGCCTCTTTCTGATTTTTTGGATCTGCACAAAAGGAAGGGAGAACTACTTCCTGGGATCTGTGAAAATTTCATACTATCTTAGACAGAAAGGCCGGATCCGGTTTCAACACAATTCTGTCTTGGAGTCTGTCTTCTGTCTTGTGTATGGAGGGCTAATGGAGAGTGCCTGCAACTCGCTTATCCTCCTGGCTGAGGTGATAGCTACCAAAAAAATATATATTTTAGAGTTAGTATTTTAATAGGTAAGGAGTCAGAAGGTTCAAAGGGATTCTTCGTTATAGCTTGCAACACTAGATTTAGATCCCAGGGAGGAGTTTTAGCTTTACTCACAGGGAGACCCCTAGCCACCGATATACAGAATCTTATTATCCAGGGATGACAGACTAGTCTGTAGTCAAATAAAACGCTGAGGGCCGCTATTTGAATCTTCAAAGTACCTAGTGCCAAGCCCTTCTCTATTCCTTTTTGCAAGAAATCCAGGACTTCTGTTAACTGAAGTTGACATGAGGTGGAAGGTAGAACTCCCAGAAATTTAAAAAAGGCCCACCAGGTTCTAGCATAAATTCTTGTAGTAACTGGTTTTCTACTTTTCATCATAGTAGACACGACTGACTCTGATAAACCCTTATCTAATAACAGGCGCCATTCAAAAGCCACGCCGTCAGGTGCAGGTTCTTCACTGGAGGGTGGAAAATAGGACCCTGACAAAGAAGCTCCGGAATCTCCGGTAGCACTCAAGGATCCGCAACTGACATGATCCTTAGCCAAGAGAACTAGGCTCGACGGGGCCAGAAGGGAGCAATGAAAAAAACCCTTGCCCTGTCTTCCCTGACTTTCTTCAATACTCTGGGGATGATCTGGATTGGGGGAAAGGCATACAGCAGACCCTGACTCCAAGACTGACCCATAGCATCTACTGCTAGAGGTCAGTCGCCCGGGGTCAGAGAAAAAAAATTCTCCACCTTCCTGTTCTCCCTGGTGGCAAACAGGTCTACTAGAGGAAGTCCCCAAAGATCCACTATTTTTCAAAAGATGGAACAATTTAAAGGGTTTCTGTCACCAGTTTTGGGCATATCAAACAGAATGACATTTGCAATGTGCAAATGTCAACTGATGCCCAATCTGTTAAACATTTTTCTTTTGGTGCCCCCGTTTTTGTAAAAAACACACTTTTAAGTTATGCAAATTAGGCTTACTAGGTACAAGGGGCGGTAACCCTGCACCTAGTAGAGCCGTTTCCTCATCTCTAGTTACGCCTCCGTGCTCATGATGGACAGGGCCAGGCAGCTCGCTCTATCTGCTGCCGGCCCTGCAAATCCCGCGCCTGCGCCGTGTGGCCTTCAATCGGCGCAGGCGCAGTGAGTGCCGCTGGCCACCGGGCTCCTGGCTACCTCACTGCGCTTGCGCCGATGACGTCACAGTACACCCGGAAGAGCCGGCTCTTATATGAGCTGCCATCTCCAAAATCAGTCTGGTAAAATTCTCGGGGCCATAGCAATATGGAAGGGCAATACCTGAAATTAGAAATTTGTCCTTGAAAGCTCAGCGCCACTATGAGATACTTCTGATGACCCAGGAAAACCAGCAGATGGTAATAAGCATCTTTTATGTCCAACACCGCCATGAAACAGTCCCCATATAGCAGGTTTACCACAGATCTTATCGTCTCCATCTTGAATCGTCTGTAATTTAGATATTTGTTCAGAGATCTTAGATTTATAATCGTTCTGTATTCTCCATTCGGTTTTTTTGACCAAAAAGAGAGTGGAATAAAAACCCATACCTTCTTCTCCAGCTGGACAAGGGATGAGGGCACCCTTTTGAAGAAGACTCATAACCTCTTTTTCTAATGGATTTTGACCGGAACAACCTACTTTGGTGATTACAAACTTTTCCGGAGGAGAGGATTTTAAATCTATTTTGAATCCTTCTAGAGATTGCAGGATCCAGGAACTGTTTGATATTTTTGTCCAAGATGGGAGAAAGTCTTTTAGTCTTCCTTCCACCCTGGCGCCATTGCGGGCTTTTCTTTCTGTCTGAGTCAGAGGTCTGATTCTTAAACAGGAAGCCACTGGTTCTGGACTTAGAGAATTTCCATTTATCACTTTTTTTATTTGGGCTTCTCTCTTTTTCTCTAAACTTTCTGCCCCTCTGAAAAGAGAAATTCTGTCTACGGATGGTGGAGGGAAACCCCTTTTTTCTATCCCCTGCTTTCTCTAATAGGTCATCTAAAGCAGAGCCGAATAGGTATTTTCCTTCACAAGGGACTCCACATAGGCGACTCTTAGAGGCCACATCGCCAGACCAGTTCTTTAACCATAGAGCCCTTTGGCCAAAATTTGCCATAGTGGAGGCTCTAGCACAAAGTCTCACTGCATCGGCAGAAGCATCAGCCAGGAAATTTGCTGCCTTGGCTATAACAGGAAGGGATTCTAAAATTTTATCTCTTGGAGTCTTTTCTTTAATCTGTTCCTCTAACTGCTTTATCCAAAGAATAAGGGCTCTGGAGGTACACGTGGAGGCAATATTAGGTTTGAATGCCGCCCCAATAGATTCCCATGTTTTCCTTAAAAAACTATCTGCCTTCCTATCCATCGCATCCTTTAGTTGTTCTAAATCGTCAAAGGGCAAGGAGGATTTACGTGACACCTTAGCTATAGGGACATCTATTTTAGGGGCCTTATCCTAAAAACTACATTCTCCTTCTGAAAAAGGGTACTTTCTTTTTACCAAACTCGGCACAAAACTCCGTTTGTCCGGATGCTTCCATTCTCTATCAATCATCGCGGACACATTTTTATGTATAAAGAAGGTTCTTCTCTTTTTGGATTCTAGTCCTTCAAACATGACATCCTGAATAGAACGCACCTCTTTAGTGTCTTCATTGTTCATGGTGGCCCTAACCACTTTGACCAACTGATCCACATCATGAATCGGAAAGAAAGGTCTGCCACCCCCTTCTTCATCCGAAGAGGAGGAACCAGAATCTACCTCTCCACTTTCCATATCAGCCTCTGAACAAGAATGTTCAGAATCCTGACCTGTTACCGTGGATTTAACCCCTGGATGTCTAGATCTATGGTGGTGAGGATCCTTTTGGGACAAAAGAGTACTAGTCACCTCCTCCCTGATCATTTTCTTCATGCACTTGACCATAGCCGGGGACTCCTCTGCCATGGTATTCTCAATACATGTCCTACATAGTGCTTTAGAATAGGAAGGGGCTAACCTAGCTTTACAAACCCCAATTCCCTGTGCCGTATCTTAGCCGCAGCTTTTATGGGCTTATCCTGAAACAAAAAACAAACAAACAACATAACCAGGCATAAGGTATTTCATTGGTATACAGTGCCTTGCGAAAGTATTCGGCCCCCTGGAACTTTTCAACCTTTTGCCACATTTCAGGCTTCAAACAAAAAGATATAACATTTTAAATTTTTGGTGAAGAATCAACAACAAATGGGTCACAACTGTAAAGTGGAACGAAATTTATTGGATCATTGAAACTTTTTTTGTAATAATAAAACTGAAAAGTGGGGTGTGCAAAATTATTCGGCCCCCTTGCATTAATACTTTGTTGCGCCACCTTTTGCTGCGATTACAGCTGCAAGTCGCTTGGGGTATGTCTCCATCAGTTTTGCAATTCTAGAGACTGAAATTCTTGCCATTCTTCCTTGTAAAACAGCTCAAGCTCTTTGAGGTTGGATGGAGAGCGTTTGTGAACAGCAGTTTTCAGCTCTTTCCACATATTCTCAATTGGATTCAGGTCTGGACTTTGACTTGGCCATTGTAAGACCTAGATACGTTTATTCTTAAACCATTCCATTGTAGATTTTGCTTTATGTTTGGGATCATTGTCTTGTTGGAAGATAAATCTCCGTCCTAGTCTCAGGTCTTTTGCACTCCAACAGGTTTTCATCCAGAAAGGTCCTGTATTTGGCTCCATCCATCTTCCCATCAATTTTAACCATCTTCCCTGTCCCTGCTGATGAAAAGCAGGCCCAAACCATGATGCTGCCACCACCATGTTTGACAGTGGGGATGGTGTGTTCAGGGTGATGAGCTCTGTTGCTTTTACGCCAAACATATCGTTTTGCATTGTTTCCAAAAAGTTCGATTTTGGTTTCATCTGACCAGAGCACCTTCTTCCACATGTTTGGTGTGTCTCCCAGATGGCTTGTGGCAAACTGTAAACCAGACTTTTTATGGATATCTTTGAGAAATGGTTTTCTTCTTGCCACTCTTCCGTAAAGGTCAGATTTGTGAAGTGTTCGACTGATTGTTGTCCTATGGACAGACTCTCCCACCTCAGCTGTAGATCTCTGCAGTTCATCCAGAGTAATCATGGGCCTCTTGGCAGCATCTCTGATCAGTCTTCTTGTTTGAGATGAAAGTTTAGAGGGACGGCTGGGTCTTGGTAGATTTGCAGTGGTCTGATACTCCTTCCATTTCAATATGATCGCTTGCACAGTGCTCCTTGGGATGTTTAAAGCTTGGGAAATCTTTTGGTATCCAAATCCAGCTTTAAACTTCTCCACAACAGTATCACGGACCTGCCTGGTGTGTTCCTTGGTCTTCATGATGCTCTCTGTGCTTGAAACAGAATCCTGAGAATATCACAGAGCAGGTGCATTTATATATATAGAGTTGTCAAGATACCACAATTTTGATTCGATTTAGATACCAAGAAAAAGTATTCGATACTCGATACCACGCTGAAAAAATAAAACACAAAAAAATCTGTGTGCCCCATCAGACCTCACATCAGCCCACTGTGCCAGCATCAGACCTCAGATCAGCCCACCGTGCCCCCATCAGACCTCAGATCAGCCCACCATGCCCCCATCAGACCTCAGGGCAGCCAACCGTGCCCCCATCAGACCTCAGGGCAGCCCACTGTGGCCCCATCAGACCTCAGGGCAGCCCACTGTGCCCCCATCTGACCTCAGAGCAGCCCACGGTGCCCCCATCAGACCTCAGAGCAGCCCAC
Organism: Rhinella marina; assembly: GCA_900303285.1. Taxonomy (NCBI): domain Eukaryota; kingdom Metazoa; phylum Chordata; class Amphibia; order Anura; family Bufonidae; genus Rhinella; species Rhinella marina. The sequence continues at coordinate 24,599 of ONZH01028091.1, forward strand.
TGTGCCCCCATCAGACCTCAGAGCAGCCCACTGTGCCCCCATTAGAATAAAATAAAAAACGCTCCTGCGTCTTCTCCTCCTGGCGCTGCACTGTCACCTGACTGCGTGCAGCGTCAGGTCAGAGTGCGCGCACTACGTCCTGACGCTGTACGCGGTCAGGACAGTGCAGCGCTGACAGAAGACAGAGGAGTGCCGGACCCGGAGTGGAGCCGCGGCGCAGGAGAGGTAAGAAAGTTTTTTATTTTAGCTGCCAAAAGTATCGAAAAAGAGCAAATTCCGGTACCAAATCGATACTGGTATAAAAGTATCGATTCAGTATCGAAATTTCGATACTCACGACAACCCTATTTATATGGAGACTTGATTACACACAGGTGGATTCTATTTATCTTCATCAGTCATTTAGGACAACATTGGATCATTCAGAGATCCTCAATGAACTTCTGGAGTGAGTTTTCTGAACTGAAAGTAAATGGGCCAAATAATTTTGCACGCCCCACTTTTCAGTTTTATTATTACAAAAAAAGTTAAAATGATCCAATAAATTTCGTTCCACTTCACAATTGTGACCCACCCATTCTTTACCAAAAATATAAAATGTTATATCTTTTTGTTTGAAGCCTGAAATGTGGCAAAAGGTTGAAAAGTTCCAGGGGGACGAATACTTTAGCAAGGCACTGTATACCCAAGTAGTCACAGAACCCTGCCCACATTCCTACCACAGGTAAGGGGGGTCACTGGATCCTTAGGGGTCTCACCAGAGCTTTCCATGCTGGGTGCCCCTCGAAGCCTTAGGATTTGGAAGATCCCTGCTAAAATCCTTAAGGCAGGCTTGTGGCTGAGCTGCAGGAGACTTGCACACGTATTTGAAACGCCAGGCTTCACAATTTAGCGCTTCCTGGTTAGTACAGGGTGCTCAGAGCACATCACTGCCGCCGGGGAGTCTTGAAACAGCGCGCTCTTGCTAGGCTCCGCCCCCCCTTCACTGCTTCATGCCGGGAGGAATGACGCCGCGTGCACATGTCGCGCCCTGCTCACCGCTCCTGCATGCCGCAAATCTACTCCTGGTGAGTCTGCTGCGCCGTCTGTGCTCCTCTTCAAGGTTTGTGTAGCGGGGACATCACCCGGCGCACACCTTAGCTCAGCCAGCCCACATATCCAGGGAGAAACTACTCCCCTCATCTTCACAAAATAAACTCTGTAGGTTGTCCCCCAGGACAGGAAACCACTGAAGAGGGGGAGGCTCACCAGATTTATATACCTGTGGGTTTCCTATCCTGAGGGCATGACCCTCTCTCCTGGTGCTGTCATGGGACATAGGGATAATATATGTGGTTCATTTTTTTAACTGAATTACTGAATTAAAATTAATTTTAGGAATATTTAAATTTATTGAGATGCACCTGTACAAGTCAAAAGATACTTACTAATGGACACTTAGCAAGTAGCTAAAAGGGCTGCAAAATGTTAACACACACAATGTTAATCCTTTCCTTAGATTTTCATGTCCTGAATAAAATGATCTCACAACGTGGAAGTCAAATGACTTCTCTGGGGGAAAATCAGCATTGATATGCCATGATGGAGCATGTTATGATTTTTACACTCCTACCTACATACAATCGAGGTGTCTGGGGTACTTCCCCTCATATTCATGTATCAGATACCAATTAATTATTTAAATCACAAACAAATGTTGCTACTTATTTTTAATTAATATTTGAATATACACGGAACCTCTGTAACTCAAAACTTACATAAATTATCTTCCCAGCCCGTCTTCTCTAATGTCTACAATAAATATACTTATAGACAGATTATTTGCATTACAGATCTCACATATCATATAGGAGAGTAGGAGACACAAAGGAATTAACATAAGGATCTTTGTTTTCATGGTGACTATGTATTTTGCCAAAAAAACACATAATTGGTATTATTATACACTGGAGAGTGAGCAGATTCTACTGTAACGAATAATTAATTTACATACCAAACTTTGAAGTGAGATACCAGTCATCCTTTGGTACCATTATTATCGCTAGGATATACCCCTATTGCCTGAAAGGTGTGGGTCCCACCTCTGGTACCCGCACCTACAATGAGAACGTAGCGGGGAAATGAACGGAGGGCACATGCACAGCCGCACTCCACTTCTATGGGGCCGCCAAAAATAGCTGAACACTAGCTGGGCTATTTCCGTCTGCCTCATAGAAATGAATAGGAGCAGGGGCCGCGCGTGCGTGGTGCATTCTCATTCCCTTGTATGGGAGCAGCGCTTGGTGGTGGATGGACGGACATCGGGAATTCCGGGGTCCTCCAGCCACAGCGCTTCCCGCTCTGTTCTTGTTGTAGAGACAATGGGGGCACAATATGCCCCCATTGTATGAGATGGGAATACCCCTTTAAGTTTAAAAAAATAAAAAAAAAACAAAACAACATTGAGCTAATGTATAAAAAAATGAACCCTTATAGGGGTTGTCCCACGAAAAATTGCATGTTGCCAATTGCATGTAATTAAACATTTAGCATAGCCACTGAGTTATTCAATAAAATGTATCTATATAGCACCACCTGCTATTTGTGTTTTTTCTTATTTCTTTGTCCTGCTCACTGAAATGACAGCACATGCTCTGTTTCAGCGGCCTCCTGAGTTGTGATAAGGAGAGCAAGGACACGCCCCCTTAGCTGCAGCAGACATGTCTGCTTGATATAAATCTAGCAGAGTAATGAATAGGGAGAGATCTGGATCCATGTGGGGTACAGGGCTGGTTCCTTAGTGTACTATACTTACTATACTCTTTATATAACTATGATCTGGGGTTGTACTAGGTCAATGGTAAGTCCATCCAAGACTGAAACAGTGGGGACTCGTGTGTGAATTCTGTGATGTCTAAGAAGATCTGATCTCTGGATAAAACCCTTTCCACATTCTGAACATGAAAATGGTCTCTCTCCTGTGTGAGTTTTCATGTGCATTGTGAGTGGTGATTTACGGGTAAAACATTTCCCACATTCGGAACATGAAAATGGCTTCATGCCTGTGTGAGTTTTCTGATGCGTGACAAGACTGGACTTCATGTTAAAACATTTCCCACATTCTGAACATGAAAACAGCTGCTCATCGCGGTCACTTCTCTGAAGAACTTCAAAGATACCACCATTTTCAGTTTCTGATGGTTTTCTCTGTGGGTGAATTTTCTGATGTCTGACAAGATCCCATTTCTGAATAAAAAATTTACCACATACTAAACATAAAAATGGCTTCTCCCCTGTGTGACTCCTCTGGTGTATCTCCAGCTGACATTTACGTGTAAAGGATTTCCAACATTCTGAACATGAAAATGGTTTCTCACCAGTGTGAGTCGTGTGATGTTGAACAAGAGTTTTTTTCTGGGTAAAGCTTTTCCCACATTCTGAACATGAGAATGGCTTCTCCCCTGTGTGAATTCTCTGATGTCGCTCAAGGTGGTCTTTCTGCATAAAACGTTTCCCACATTCTGAACATGAAAACGGCTTCTCACCAGTATGAATTTTCTGATGTTTAACGAGATATGCTTTCTGGGTGAACCGCTTCCCACATTCTGAACATGGAAAGGGCCTATCTTCTTTGTCAAGTGCATGATGACTCTCAGGAAGGATACATGTACCTTTCTCACATTCCAAACATGAAACCAACTTTGCTCTTGTGTGAATATTCTGATGTTTATCGAGTCCTGATTTCTGGAAAAAACATTTCCCGCATTCAGAGCACTGAAATGGCCTCTCCCCTGTGTGAGTCCGATGATGTTTATCAAGACCTGATTTCTTCGAAAACCGTTTCCCACATTCCAAACATGAATACGGCCTTTCACCTGTGTGAGTTCTCTGATGAACAACAAGAATTGACTTCTTAGCAAAACATTTCCCACATTCCAAACAAGGGAACGGCTTCTCCCCTATGTGAGTCTGATAATGTTTTTCAAGTCCTGACTTTTGTGAAAAGCACTTCCCACATTCTAAACATGGATACGGTCTTTCTCCTGTATGAGTTCTCTCATGATCAACAAGAACTGATTTCTTAAAAAAGCATTTCCCACATACTAAGCACAAATATTGTTTCTCCTCTGTGTGAATGCCTTGGTGATTAACAAGAACAGATTTCTTTGCAAAAGATTCCCCACATTCTGAACAGGAGTATGGTTTCTCGCTCATGTGAAATTTCTGATGTTCTAACAGGTAGGATTTATAAGTAAAAGATTTATCACATTTGCCACATGTAAACAGCCTTTCACTAGTGTGAATTCTCTGATGTCTGTAAAGAATGGCCCTCTGCGTAAAACATTTTCCACATGTGGAGCAAGAAAACAACTTTTCCCCAGTGTGATATACTTGATGATCTACAAGATGTGCCTTCTGAGTATAAGATTTGCCACACTTATTACATGCAAAAGGTCTCCGTCCCGTGTGTGTTATCTCATGTCTAAAAAGATTGGATTTCCGTGTAAAACATTTCCCACATTCAGAACATGAAAACAGTTTATCATCTTTTTGTTGAGCACTTTGGGTAACAGTGGTAATGGAATTATCAGGTGAAGGTTTCTCTTGATAACAGGGCTCAGAGAACTGATGTGTATGTAGAAGTCCTGGAGATACATTTAAGGAACTGGAAATTTCTCCTGGAAATTCGTGTATCATATATTCAATTTCACAGTCTGGAGATGAAAGTAGATGTCCCTCTGGTAACAAACTGTGGTCAGCTGTTGGGAAATAAAAAGATATTTTTTTTTTACTTTTTTTCCCAGAATTCCAGAGGAACACTGCCTGGCCTATAAGACTCCTCAAGCTCCTCACTTCCCAAGGAGATATAGTGTTCTCCGAATCCTGAACTAGGCTTCTCACCCAGTTAAGCTCTGTACTGATGAGGGGCAATCACCCTGAAACAGCTGTCTGCAGATGAGATGCTGGCTTAAAGAAGAACTCCCGCAAAAAATGTTATTCCATGTCCTGCTAGAAATGTACATGATGTAATCTGTAGTGAATGTCATTTTCTTACCAGTGGCTGCATTTTTGACTTATATAATCCTGAAGTTTCTTATCTGTGTCATGTGACTAGGAATTAGACTCACCAACTCACACAGAGACTTATGTAAGAACAGGAAGTCTAATTCTCTATGCATTCCTATGGGAGCCTCACTTTCAGTCTCATAGGAATCAATAGAGCAGTGACTGGCTTCCTGTCCTGGGTCAGTTGGAGGCCAGGGAGTTGGTCACATGACCCAGCTACAATAAGAAGAGAGGTTATTACTCACAATTACATTCTCTGATAAGAAGATGACATTCACTATAGATTATATCATGCACCTTTCTAACAGGTCAGAGAATAAAAATTTTTGCGGGAGTTCTTCTTTAATTATTATCCAAGTCATGTCTCACAGTCTCTTTAAAGGAAATCTGTCACCTGATTTAAGAGTATTAACCTAAAAGTATGGCCGTGTTCAATAAAGTACCTTCTCTCCAGCTGTAGTCTTCTTTCTTTCCTTGGACTTTTGGTTTTCTTTTTATTTAAATTTTTCTCATATGCAAATTTCTCCTGAAGGAGCCCAGAGGGGCGTTACTATCGATAAACTGAGCCCAGTAACGCCCTCCTCCCGTGCCCACCCGCCTTCTTACTCATCTAAAGCACTCCTCTTCAGGGCAGGAGTAACGCCCACATTGGCATGCTAGGCCGCCGCCCTCCTCAGCAACGGCACGGCAGATCTTGAAACCACTCCTACAGCTGCCTGCCGCTCTCCTCAGGAATCTCACGCAGGTGCAGTACCACCCGCTGCCTGCGCGATAGTACTACCCATCAAGGCACTGGCAGTGCTAAGCCCCATCAAAGAGGGAGGAGAGGCAGGCAGCTGTAGGGGTGGTTTCAAGAGCTGCCGTGCCCTTGCTGAGGGGGGTGGCGGCCTAGCATGCTAATGTAGGCGTTACTCCTGCCCTTAAGAGGAGTGCTTTAGATGAGCAAGAAGGTGGGCTGGGCACAGGAGGGGGCGTTACTGGGCTCAGTTTATCAATAGTAACGCCCCTCTGGGCTCCTTCAGGAGAAATTTGAACATGAGAAAAATTTAAATAAAAAGAAAACCAAAAGTCCAAGGAAAGAATGAAGACTACAGCTGGAGAGAAGGTACTTTATTGAACACAGCCATACTTTTAGGTTAATACACTCAAATCCGGTGACAGATTTTCTTTAAAGGTTGATCACTGACTTACAGGATAGCTGCCTTACATCTGGTAGCATTAGAGGCAGAGCTTCCCAAAACTATAATCCTTACCTGTACCTTACAGCTAACTCAGTTGTGGAAAATTCCACCTAAACTTTAGCTTGACTTTGCTTTTGAAGTACTACTAGACCACCTGCCTTTTGTTCAGAATCTTTTAAGGTTTCCATCTGTGTAAATCGTAATATTTTGCAGCAAATTTCTATCATAGATAAGGAGAAATCTTAAGGAAAGAGCTGCAAAAAGCTTAAAAAACTGTTATTAACTCAGAGGAAACGTGTATTTCCTTTTATCATGAACTTTCAATGTCTGACTATCTCAAACAAAAATGATTCTTAGAACACTTCTGAAATTCACTACTTCATTCAGTCTATTTAGTACTTATAACTTACTAGCAGGATGAGCTGGCTTTTCATGGGTATAGTTCGACTATTTCATTTAATGTTTGTGTGTGTAGGTAAAAGATATCCACAGTGTTCCCCATAACAGTGACCTCCACAGCGGCCTGATCCTTAACAGTGACCTCCACAGGACCCTGATCCCTTAAAATGTGACCTCCACAGCACCCCGCCCTCTTAATAATGACCTCCACAGCAGCCTGCCCCCTTAACGGTGACCAGCCACAGTGGTCTACCCACTAACAGTGACCTCCACAGGGACCCGTCTCCTTAACATTGACCTCCACAGCAGCCCGCCCTCTTAATAGTGACTCCCCACAGCGCCCCGCTCCCTTAAAATGTGACCTCCACTGCAGCCCACCCCTTTAACAGTGACCCCTCCACATCTCCCTGCCCCTTTAACACTGACCTCCACAGCAGCCTGCCTCTTACTAATGACCCCTCAACAGTGCCCCCCCCCTTTAAATGTGACCACCACAACACCCCGCCCCCTTAACAGTGACCTCCACAGCACCATGCCCCCTTAACAGTGAAGCAAAATGGCTGAGTTGTTACGGAAACCTGGTGTAAAACTGTAGGGATGTCATGATTGAAGTACCTGCGAGCTTCTATTGGCTAAAAAAGGTCAAGAAATTACTCACCAGTGCTAATGTCTGTAGAAAATTCCTCCTCCATGGAATGCTGATTACTGTTCGTATATATCTCCTCTTCTCTCTCTATAATTTCAACTTTAAGATCAATGATATCTTCACCCTTACATAAGAAGTGAAAAAGTAATATCAAAGTTGGGGAAATTTGGCATAAGTTAAAGTACCTGGAATCAAATATTTTAAAAAGCACCCAAACCAAAATCAATAGCCTGAGGTAATTCTTTACACCATCTAGCTATATAACTATTTAATTAGAAATCATAAAATAATGTTGATAGTGAAACTTAGCTCCAAAGAGCTTCTCTACAACTCATAACAAGGATATGATCTACCTGATAATCCTGTGGGACACTGTGATTTTCCTCAAAACAATCCTGGGAATTTAGCTGACTGGGATATATCTCTGGCAGATTCTCTTTACTGGATCCATCTGCAGGAAACACACAGACTGAATAAACCCTATGTGATCAGATGATGGAGGCATCTTGGTGATCCTTCTTTTCATTATCAATAAAAGTCTCATCTTACCTAGTGGCATGGGAAGCTGGTGGTCCTCCATCATGACATTGTTGTAAAGATCCTTATGTCTTTCTAAATACTCCCACTCTTTCATCGATAAATGGACAGCAACATCCTTGCATCTTACCAGAACCTGACACACACAATGATAGTCATCATCTAGCCTTATTTTTTCTTGGTATCACTGTATAATGTACCAGCATTCCTGGCAGCGCTCACCTCTCCAGTCAGCACCTCAACGATCTTGTTGATGACTTCTAAGACCTTCAGCTCATTGGTCCTCTCATGTACGAGTGAGTGAGATGAGTCAGTAGATGATTTCTTCACTATTGTAAAATTCTGTGTATGACGAGATGATCACAACCATCATCATATATAATCCCAGCATCCCTCATGTCTGCAATAACGTTCATGTGTTATTAAAGAGGATTTTCTGCCAAAACACAGTAACTGACCATATACTGTACTTCTATTGAATATGAGGTTAGCATGATGGACAAAGTTTACCAATCATTTCTGGATACATATGAGAGAAGTCTTTGACTGGCAATTTTATTTTTATTGCATCCTCTCCTGGCTTTGGTGGAGGAAACTGCAACAAAAACTATATGCAAGAAAACAGCCAAACCGGGGTCATGTTATATAATCCAAAGAAGTCCCTCACCTCTCGGGTAAGCAGGTAGATGATCTCCAAGGTAAGATTTAGCACTCTTTCTGTCATCAGCTCCTTGTACCTCTCCATTTTTGAATGGTCAGTATGCAAGAGGAGTGCTGTCTTGTGGAGGACATTATCAGGAAAATTCAACTCGGAGGATTTTGCACAGTAAGAACCTGAATGTAATAAACATATACAAATATAGTATTACACTAAAAATAATGTGCAGCTGAGTCTGCTTATATTTAGGTAAAACCATGGAATGAGAAATATAAGTCATACTACAGAAATTCAGAAAAGATTTCGCAAGTTCTTACGTTCAGAGCTTTATCTATAGCAGTCAGAATTTAGGATGTTCTGGTATTGGTCACATAACATTTCACTGGCACCAAACATCTACCTCCCAAGTCAACATTAGTTACAGGACATCAAATGCACATAGCTAATTACAACAATTAATGCACATAGCATACATGTTTCTGAATGAACGTCACCGCTGCTTACTGGTACTAGAATTTGTATAGGATGTCCCTACCACCACTACTCATGGCGCTACCAAAACATCAGCTCACACATAGGATGTGACCACTTACAAAAGTGTTAAAAGTGTGTGTGCATCTGTTCTGTGTGGATATTTCTATCTATGTATGACTCTGAAGGTATGAGATACACTCTGCTGGCTAGAAAGCAGTCCTCAGGACAATTGTCATAGAAAGATCATTTTACCTCCTATTGGTTTTACATTAGAAACATACAGAAAGTGAAAAACATTCCTCAACCATCTAGTGTTCTGCTCTGTTTGGGATCAGTTTTACAGTTCCATAAGCCCGAATGGTTATCCCTATTATAAGCGATCACAAAGCTTAATATAGAGCTTTAGTTTGAACCCAGTAGATATACTGATCAGCCGTAACATGAAAACCAAGTAATGTTGTTGGGGTTCTCTGAGTGCTGCCAAAGAAGCCCTGACTCATTGACGCATGGATGGACTCAGCAACATCTCTGAAGGTGTCACCTATACCAAACAGCAGATTATTTAAATCTTGTAAAATGCAAAGTGGAGCCTTAATGGATTGGACTTTATCTGCCACATTCCCCAGATGCTCAGTGCAAAAGTTTGAGTCAACACCATGGACTCTGTCATGTTCCTCAAACCCCTCCTGAACTATTATTGCATGTTCACTTCCCACCTAATATATCCCACCTCTTGACAGATTCTATAGTCACAACATGTCAATGCTATTCATTTTATGGCTCATCTGTATATTTACTTTTATAGGTATGGCGCACACTAAAACTATATATTTAACTAGATTTTTAACTATATTTCTAAATCCAAAAGGACCAATCATATACAATATTAATTCAGGCTGTGTAACAATTAACATTAACCATTTTAAAGGGCTGTCTCACTCCAGCAAGTGGCATTTATCATCTACAGAAAGTTAATACAAGCTGCATAGTGTGCAAGCACAGCCACTGCTGCTGGATTGCAGGGTGGTCGTAACCATACAAATAAGAAGTGTATAATGAGATGGAAAACTGAACCAAGCCGGCAAAGAAGCAATATGGACAATCACAATACATTAGTAAGTGCCTTGTATTAACTTTCTCTACGTGATCAATGATATTTACTGAATATCAAACCCCTTTAAAATTGCTAATGTTAATTGTTAGAATTTATAGTTAAAAATAAAGTGAAAGTAAGATGCCAAAAGAAAATAACACTATAGCAGCTGACCCCATGGTGTCCAAGAAATGGTGATGTTAGCTGTACTCTATTACAAATAAAGAAACAGTCTTATTAGAAATGCTTGGTCCTTATACCTTGGTCCTCCTCCCTTGACTCCACTTTTAAACTTGAAACCGAACTCGGCTTTGGTTCCGAGGTAGTACGGTAGTTGGAACTTAAGCCGAGTTCGGTTTCAAGTTTTAAAGTGGTTTTCCACTTTAAAAATCAATTGCCAAAGTTGTTCAACAAAGTCATGCACAACTTTGTGAATAACTTACTTTGGCTCATCGGAGCCCAGACACATCTCCGTACAGTATTATTCCAAAGTTTTGAATGAAGTCACTTTGGATGAAGCATCTGAAACTTGCTTTGCTCAACACTACTGGCAAGTACTACCGATACACTGGCCCTCAAATTTACAATACATATTTATGGAGGCAAGTGTGACAAGTCCACGTGTCACTTAGCCCTGACAACCCACCAGGCATTACTCACCTAAGCTGACACCTATGGAGGCTTCCTTTTTCTGACACTGCTGGTCAGCCTTCACAGACATCAAATCTTCACCCTTAAAAAAATTCAACAGACAGTTGGTCAGGGCAAGCAAATGTCCATTCCAAAAAATAAAAATAAATATTGTGATTGCTTTTCAGGATTTATTTTACAGCCTTCACTTGGCATACTGGGTATATTGGACAAGTGAAATAGATATGGTCATAAGGGCAATTATTGGGAATGTCACTCGAACAACAAACTTGGAGCCAGCACTGTGCAGCACAATGCAGGGCTCCAGATGGCGACCAAAATGGTCGCAAATGCGACTTAGATTTTACAAATGGCGACAAGACTTTTTAGTCTTGTCGCCATTTGCGCCTGGACCCGACCGCATTTACTGATGCTAGGCTGCGCTACTGCGCAGCCTAGTATCAGAGAACATGGAGCAGATAAAATTAAAAAAATCTCTCACCTGTCCTGCGCCGTGGCTCCGCTCCAGGTCTGGCGCTCCTCTGTCTTTCCGGGCGGCTCTGCACTGTCCTGACGGCGTACAGCGTCAGGACGTAGTGCGCGCACTCTGACCTGACGCTGCACGCAGTCAGGTGATAGTGCAGCGCCGGGAGGACAGAAGAGCGCTGGAGTCGAAGCGGAGCCGCGGCGCAGGACAGGTGAGAGATTTTTTTTATTTTATTCTGATGGGGGCACAGTGGGCTGATCTGTGGTCTGATGGGGGCACAGTGGGCTGATCTGTGGTCTGATGGGGGCACAGTGGGCTGATCTGTGGTCTGATGGGGGCACAGTGGGCTGATCTGTGGTCTGATGGGGGCACAGTGGACTGATCTGTGGTCTGATGGGGGCACAGTGGGCTGATCTGTGGTCTGATGGGGGCACAGTGGGCTGATCTGTGGTCTGATGGGGGCACAGTGGGCTGATCTGTGGTCTGATGGGGGCACAGTGGGCTGATCTGTGGTCTGATGGGGGCACAGTGGGCTGATCTGTGGTCTGATGGGGGCACAGTGGGCTGATCTGTGGTCTGATGGGGGCACAGTGGGCTGATCTGTGGTCTGATGGGGGCACAGTGGGCTGATCTGTGGTCTGATGGGGGCACAGTGGGCTGATCTGTGGTCTGATGGGGGCACAGTGGGCTGATCTGTGGTCTGATGGGGGCACAGTGGGCTGATCTGTGGTCTGATGGGGGCACAGTGGGCTGATCTGTGGTCTGATGGGGGCACAGTGGGCTGATCTGTGGTCTGATGGGGGCACAGTGGGCTGATCTGTGGTCTGATGGGGGCACAGTGGGCTGATCTGTGGTCTGATGGGGGCACAGTGGGCTGATCTGTGGTCTGATGGGGGCACAGTGGGCTGATCTGTGGTCTGATGGGGGCACAGTGGGCTGATCTGTGGTCTGATGGGGGCACAGTGGGCTGATCTGTGGTCTGATGGGGGCACAGTGGGCTGATCTGTGGTCTGATGGGGCACAGTGGGCTGATCTGTGGTCTGATGGGGGCACAGTGGGCTGATCTAAGGTCTGATGGGGCCACAGTGGGCCGGGGCCCTGATCTAAGGTCTGATGGGGCCACAGTGGGCTGATCTAAGGTCTGATGGGGCCACAATGGGCTGATCTATGGTCTGATGGGGCCACAATGGGCTGATCTAAGGTCTGATGGGGCCACAATGGGCTGATCTAAGGTCTGATGGGGCCACAATGGGCTGATCTAAGGTCTGATGGGGCCACAATGGGCTGATCTAAGGTCTGATGGGGCCACAATGGGCTGATCTAAGGTCTGATGGGGCCACAATGGGCTGATCTAAGGTCTGATGGGGCCACAATGGGCTGATCTAAGGTCTGATGGGGCCACAATGGGCTGATCTAAGGTCTGATGGGGCCACAATGGGCTGATCTAAGGTCTGATGGGGCATAGTGGGCTGATCTGAGGTCTGATGGGGCCACAATGAGCTGCTCTGAGGTCTGATGGGGGCACAGTGGGCTGATCTGAGGTCTGATGGGGCCACAATGAGCTGATCTGAGGTCTGATGGGGCCACAATGAGCTGATCTGAGGTCTGATGGGGCCACAATGAGCTGATCTGAGGTCTGATGGGGCCACAATGAGCTGATCTGAGGTCTGATGGGGCCACAATGAGCTGATCTGAGGTCTGATGGGGCCACAATGAGCTGATCTGAGGTCTGATGGGGCCACAATGAGCTGATCTGAGGTCTGATGGGGCCACAATGAGCTGATCTGAGGTCTGATGGGGCCACAATGGGCTGATCTGAGGTCTGATGGGGGCACAGTGGTCTGATGGGGGCATAGTGGGCTGATCTGAGGTCTGATGGGGCCACAATGAGCTGATCTGAGGTCTGATGGGGCACAGTGGGCTGATCTGAGGTCTGATGGGGGCACAGTGGGCTGATCTGAGGTCTGATGGGGGCACAGTGGGCTGATCTGAGGTCTGATGGGGGCACAGTGGGCTGATCTGAGGTCTGATGGGGGCACAGTGGGCTGATCTGAGGTCTGATGGGGCCACAGTGGGCTGATCTGAGGACTGATGGGGCCACAATGAGCTGATCTGAGGTCCAATGGGGGCACAGTAGGCTGATCCAACTATAATAATCATTGGTGGCAGTGGCCACAGGGTCTCCTCCCCCCCTCACCCTCTTCATTGGTGGTTCAGTGGCAGTTACATTGCTGGGCTCCGATCGGTTACCATGGACACCAGGATGCTACTGAAGTCCTGGCTGCCATGGTAAGCTCCTTGCTGCCCTGTGCACAAAGCCCAGGGCAGCAGGGAGAGTGTAAAGTCCTATTCATCCTGAACACACACCGGGCGGCATCTGTGGTATTGCAGATCCGTACTTTTGCGGATCCACAATACTACGGCCGTCTGAATGGCCCCTTAATCACCCCCTTTCCCAGTATACTATAAAATATATTAATAAATATCCGAAAAGTCCAAACTATTAAAATATAAAAAAAATCTCCTATACGGTGAACACGTAAAAGAAAAAAAAAAACTCATAATTCGCCATTTTTTAGTCACCTTGTCCCGCCAAAAAAATAGGATAGGACTATTCTATTAATGGCCGGACGTTCCATCTCCTCCAAGTCTTTTTTTTAAATTATATGTATTTAAATGTGGTGCCTAAAAATTTTATTTGTCTCCTAAATTTTTCAGTTCAGAAGCCAATGGCTCCTAGGTATTTTTTTTAGTCTGGAGCACTGCAATGTTTTCTGTCACCAGATAAGTGCCCAAATAAAACTATCTGACCTCTGAGATGTGCGCTGGTCGGCTGAACTCCCCAGTCTTGGTCCCATCTTCCTCGGTACTTGCATTGCCAAGAAAACTGCTGTTTTATAACATGCAAATGAGCTAGGGCTCCGCTCACTGCCATTCATGCCACGAGACCACCACGTAGACTGGCAGGCCACGCAGTGAAAAGATATCCACACCTAGTACTGATGTCTGGCCGGAAGGCGTTCTGCACATGCGCAGTGAAGGGATGGAGACTTCTGAGCAATCATCATCCCTTTACTGTGCACATGTACAAATGCAGTCCTGTGATACTTCAGGGCAAGGTGTGAATATGTTTTCACTGCGTGGCCTGTCAGTCTTAGCAGTGGGGACACAGCATGAAGCGCAGTAAGCGGAAGATCTGGGAGCAACAAGGTGCAATGGTAAGACCTCATTGCTCCTAGGGGCTTATTTGCATAGTATAAAACAGCAGTTATCTTGGCAATGTGGGCACTGACGAAGATGGGACCAAGCGCACATCTCAAAGGTCAGCCAGTTTTCTTTGGACATATGTGGTGACAGATGCCCTTTAAGGAAACACACAATAATAACTGCAGCCATTAATAGAATAGAAAAAGGGATACCTAAATTCTGCTGATTTTCTCTCCCTATACACTGTGATATAAAAAGTATAAACCAATCCACACCGCTTTTCTACATATAAGATCTCTGGAAAGGCAAAGTTGTAACTACCTGATGATTATGAAGGATGCAGTGATTTTCCTCATGATATTCTTGGGAATACAGCCGACTGGGACATCTCTCTGGTGAATTTCTGTTACTGGATCCATCTGTAGGAAACAGGAAGTGGCTAAATAAAGGCAAGTCAAAACTCGCATGAGACCCTTTTATTTCAGAAATGAAAGGGAAAATTAAATATCTGAATACCTCAGCAAGTAATGGGTGAGGGGGCCTATCTTTTAGGCTATGTCCGGCACACTGCTGCCATATTGGATCAAGGGCAAATTTTTCCAACGGGAAGGGGGTCATGTAGCATATCAAAGAAGACCAGAATCTCTTGTGGTTCAAAAGTTATCAACAAAGAAAGTTGCAACAACAACCAGGGATGTTCCCTGTGATGCCCAGCTATTTGACATGTTCAATGTATTGTCCCTGGTGCTAAACAATGAACTTTGAAGTTCTGAAATTTCTGTGTTGATAACTTTTGAAACACAAGATATAACTGATTTCTTGGAAATCTCTTGTCTTCTTTGATATACTACATGACCCCCTTCCCATTGGAAATATTTGCCCTTGAGACAATATAGTGGCTTTCAAGATGGCGGCCATGTTTAAGACATAGCCTAAAAGACAAGCCCCCTCACCCATTACGTGCTTTCGTTTCTAAAATAAAAGGGTGTCCTGAGACTTTTGACTCACCCTGTAGGTTGTTTATATCTGAATAATCAGACGATGGAGGGAGAAATCTAGATGATCCTCAAAGCTACTCTTACCCAGTGATGTGAAGGTCTTGTGGTTCCTCATCAGGATGTCCTCGTAGTTACCCTTGTGTCCTTCTATGTACTCCCACTCCTCCATGGAGAAATAGACAGTGATATCCTGAGATCTTATAGGAACCTGACACATACAATGATACAGTCATCGTCCAGACACATTAGGGAAGATTTACTAACCCTACAGGTGAGAGCTGTCTAGACATGCAGCAAATCACAGTGGCTCATGCTCGATGATACATTTGGTGCATGGCTAGAAACTTTTGTCTAACACCTAATAATTAGCTTCGTTAGAGATAGAATTTTACGCCAGAATTGTGAAGCAACTTTGGACCAAAATGTTGCATACTAGGCCGTGACACTTTGTCGGGCTATGCGCAGATAATTTCTTTGAACCTAGATAAGCAATTTATGCCAAAATCTAGGTGTGCTTACATTAGTAAATGTGGGCCAGTATCCCCTGGTGTCACTGTAGAAGGTCATGTCAACACTCACCTCTCCAGTCAGCAGCTCAATCATCTTGTTGGTGAGTTTTAGGATCTTCTGAGCATTGTTTCTATCATATATCAGTCTATGAGGTAGACGCACTCTGCCAGAGCTCTGGGTCCGGCTCCATCCCCCTGACCCTCTGTGATGGCCAAGGGGGGTTACACACTTCACTAAGGTGTAATCCTGTGTTGAGAGAGACACCGATAGGATTATATATATTCCCAGAGTCACAAGTCCACTCACACTGCTGCTTTATTAATAAATATGGATGAGACGTAATGTGAAATAACTGCTATATTTCCTCACCTCTCCAGTCAGCAGGTGGATGATCTCCTGAGTGTGGTTTAATATACTGCAGAATATTCTGATTTGGCCAATTTCCATGCTGAAGGGCTCACCATTAGTTAGGATCAAGTCTTAAGAACAGAGTATAAAACTTCAACATAGATGCTTAGATGCAGAAAAAAAAAGAAAGAAAAAGAAAATGAAGAACTGCATATTTAATGTTTCTACTCGCTTGACATGTTAGGGTTTGGCCACACGTGTCAAGCCCACTGCAGATTATCCGCAGTGGATCTGCTGGTAGTCTTCTGCAGATGGCGAGCTGTCTAATTACAACTGTGGCGTCACTATTTACTACTATGGGACAGCACATGCAGTAGTCACATGCCACTTAGTGAACACATCACTGCTGCAGCCAGGAATTGGCGGCAGTGGTGCACACCCCTATGTCCATGCTGGAATTTGACATGCAGGGACTGAAGAGCAGTAAGGACAGCGGTGGCGCAGAAAACAAGTGTTGGGGAGCAGTTTAGTATGCCTTCCTCGACAGATCCTGGTGGGTGGGGAGATATTTAAAAATTATCTTAAACTGGACAATGCCTTTACAATTATTCCAAAATTAATTTGTAGCCCTTATAATCTACATGTAGGATGTCATTACGTTTGCATCCACCCTGGTCCTTATGACAACACTTTGCAGTTGGAGCTGACCAGCCCAGAGATGCACCAGCCACATAGTATCCCCAATCACACAAATACTCACACTATAACATAAAACAGCAATGGTGCAGAAGCTGCTGCAGCAGGAGATGCCGGGCAGAAGCTGCTCAACTCCTCCACCAGATACTGTAGAAAGCAGGACAGGTCTCTAGCACTTACACTGAGCACACACGGTACCGCCACCGACTCACCATCTAAATAATCCTCTGTCCTTATTTGAGACTTCCGTTTTGCGCAAAACCCAAATGCTACCAGTGCCTGACTGGCCTCAGAGAGCACTGAAGCATAGTCCGGGTTCTGCCCAATTCCAAAATGGCGGCGGAATTCGACGACTTTACTAACGCGCATGATCGAAAACGAAGCAATGGAGCGGCCATTTTCTTGTAGCGTTATGTGATGCACTACGGAAGCTATTTTGTTATGGTTCAACTTCCGATTGATTATGAAGCTGTCAATATCTGTATGACCGCGTTTCTTTTATACTGTACTCTCACCATCTGAATACAGTACAGCATAAATCGCCGCGGTCTGGAAAATGCGGCCGACACGCAGACTGGTTTTCTAGGGCCGTCTGATACCTACCTAAATTCTCTTCACATCCCTACGTAAATGTAACCGGGCTGCAGCGCCCCTTATGGTCTGGTTTATAAATGTGTGCAGACACCATAAGAACAATAAAGTTTGTTTAAAGTTACTCTCGACCTTTAGCACCGGAAGTTGAAAAAAAAGCATCTGGAACGCGGAAGCGGGGTAGCCCGCAGGTGGAACGCATGAAGCAGAAGTGGATTGGAAGCTCTTCCGGTGTGCGGCTTCTCTTTCATGTGTTTGGGGATGTGCGGCAGGTTAGTGACTCTTTCTCCTCTTAGGCCCCGCCCACTGCATGTATTCTATACTGTTCCTGGGGTAATAGAGGGCTGAATGACTTATATGGGGTTCACATCAATACACCTTATAGTGGGAATGATAAAACGCTAATAATTGAGCGAAATAAACTGTACAAACATCTGAAGCTCATAATGTTTTCTGTGCATGTAACTTCTAAGGCAGGGGTAACACAGCGACGTGTCACACAACAGTAAAGTCACACATAATGATGGTCAATGGTGTCGCAATGTGACAGGCGACATGCTGCAACTATGATCCAGACTTGATGTATTTTATATTACAAGTTGCACATGACTTAACGTAAGTTGCACGCAACTCGGCTGTGTTTTTACAGCTAAATCACACCTCTAGGTCTACACTGCAAACTTGGATGTGCAGCGCGGTCATAGAAATGAACATTTTACCCAGAATCACAAACAAATCTGTTTTATTTTCTTGCAACTCTGGGGTTGTGGTTGCAGCACACATGCAACTCGAGCTGCAACCCCATTTCTATGGCTACCCTGCGATCTTTGGTCACGCCCAAAATCGATGTGTAGCCCTAGCCTAAAGGATATAGTTAATCTCAGTGACAGACAGTATTCATCAAGGCAGCTCCTGGCCTGTGTGCTGCTATATGGAAGTAAGGATTTGTGGTAGATTCATATTTTGAGGTGGGTTCCTCCTGGCTTTAGTTGTGACGTGCAGCTTGTGGCCCTGACACCGCTGAGGACAGTCATTGGCTGCAGTGGAGCTTGAGCGCATGCTTTGGCGGATGACTGGAACATGGCCATTCAGCAAGGAGCAGGTTAGTATGAATCTTCAGTTTACAGAAGCAGTTTTTAGATACATCCCATATGTGGCCCTAGTATGCTACTTGACCCAAATACCTGCCTCAGAATTCGGTTCATGGATTTTGAGTCCCACATTTTTTAAGAGGTGCTAAAACATAAGAAAACCCCCAATTTTGGAAACAACAAGGAATTAATATAGGGGTGCAGTGAGGATTTTGACCCCATGGTTGTTTCACAGAATGTATTACAATTGTGTATGAAAATTAAAAATAACATATTAAAACAATGATATGTAGTTTGTCGCTCAAAATATTTCATTTTTACAAGGTTTAACTGGAGAAAAAGCATGCCAAAAATTATTATGCCATTTCCCCCCGAGTACAGTAGTAACTTGCTGTTCTGGCACACAGCTGGTCTCAGAAGGGATGGAGTACCATTTGGCTTCTGAAATTCAGATTTTATTGGAATGGGCACCATTTTGAACTTGAAACATCCTTGAGGTACTAGTAGAAAGTCCATGATGTAACCCTACCACCAAGGAATTCAGATAAGGATGTAGTGATGGTTTTGACACCACAGGCGTTTCATAAACTTTTATAAAATAGAAATTGCTTTAGCCCACATTTTCATTTTTGTAAGGATTAAAAGGAGGAAAAAAACACCAAATAATTTGTTTTACAATTTCTCCTGAGTAAGAAAATAACCCATATGTGTTCATAAACTGCTATTTTGGAACCCGGCAGAACTCAAAAGGGAATGAGCTGAATCTGTATTTTGAAACATGGAATTTGCTGAAAGATTTTTAAAAGCCATAATTTTTACATTTTTTGTTTATGTTGCTGTTTGACGGCTTGTTTTTTTTTGCAGGTCAAGCTATAGTTGTTCTTGGTACCATTTTGGGGTACATATGACCTTTTGATCACTTTTTATTTCATTTTATTTGTGAGGTCAACAAAAATTGTAATGCTGTCAATGGTTTTATTTTTGTGGCATTCACCATGAAGTATATATGATATGACAACTTTAAGTGCCAGACAAAGCACACATGCACACCCTATAGGCAGAGCGAAAGAAGCTTAGCCGGTAAGCAGGCCACAGTCTATGTGGGGGGGACAGAGCTATCCCGGAAAACAGGCCTGCCATGAAGGGGAGGAGAGCAGGAGGTGGGTCCACTCTACAGGGAGTGAGCATAGCAGCAGCTACAGGCCACCACTGTAACAAAATATTGGACCATCAGGTCCCAGGAATTTCTGATGCAATGATGATATATACTCATTGTCAACAGTTAGGGTACGGTCACACAGAGTTTTTTGGACAAACTTTTGAGGCAGAACTGGATCCACCAGGAAGAAGTATAAATCCTTCCTTTATATTTCCGATTCCTTTCAAATCCACTTCTGACTTTAGCAAAAAATCGTTCAGGCAAATCTGCCTCAAACCTTGTCTAAAAAACTATGTGGCCGCACCCTTATGGTATACTGATTTTTCTCTGTGTAAAGAGATTATGCAAGACTATTCCCTATCAAGTTTTATTTCTTTTATTTTCTGTCTTTTAGGTCTGTCAAAAACCGATTAGAAGATTTGGTGCAATCCTTTTCTGTTTTTTAAGGATCAAAGTGTTATGGAACCAACTAACCAGAGCTCAAACGTAGACAGACAACACTGGAACAATGATGGGAGTCAGGAGTCCGCCTCATCTGTTGAAAGTAACATCCCACCAATAAATCATGGACAGACACAATATCTATCTAGTCGTTTTAAGGTGGAACCATTCTTGTGTGATGGAGGAAATGAATCAGCCCCCAATATTTATACACCCACCGATCCTACACAAGAAAATCAGCTTAATCAAATTAAGGAGGAACCAGTCGCTTCTGATGGAACAGCCCTCAGAAATCCTAATACACCCATAGATGACATTGAATATCCATCTGCTCATATTAAGGAGGAATCTTGTGATGGAAGAAAGCTCATGGTCGCTGACATTTATATGCTTAAAAGCCATACACAGAGGTCATCTACTTGTGTTAAAGAGGAACCATTCTTAAATGATAAAAAAGAACACACTAACACTTGCACTCTCACAGATCATATACAATATCCATCTACTCTCATTAAAGAGGAGTCAGCCGCAGGTAAAGAAAACAATTATACTGACTCACCTATAGGTATTACACAATATTCATTATGTCATATTAAGGAAAAATTGGACACAACTGAGGAAGACACAGATACTAATATGCCAACAGATACGATATTCTCTCCTGCTCATATTAAGGATGAAACAGGGTCAGGTGATGGAGAAAACGACACAGATGTTTCCTCAGGTCATACAGAGACACCTCTTTATACTGTTCATGTTAAGGAGGAATCACTTTCATGTGAAGAAGATAATCTGTCAGAGTATAAACTAGTGTGTATCAAAGAAGACTCGGTTTCTGGTGAAGATGACAGCACTACAGACAATGATAATTATTTGTCCACTGAATGTACAGACTCACAGTTAAATGAAGAATGGTCACAAAGTGATGATGGAAACTTGAGTCAATCAGAAACAAAATCATTTTCTTGCTCAGTGTGCGACAAGCAATTTAGTCGTAAATCACATCTTAGTAGACACAATAAAACCCACAGTGGTTTGAAACCATTCTCTTGCACTTATTGTGGGAAGTGTTTTTCACGTCTAGAACAGTGCATAACACATGAAAAGATCCATACTGGTGAAAAACCATTTTCATGTTCGTATTGTGACAAGAGATTTTCTCAGAAGTCCCATGTGACTGTTCATGAAAGGTCCCACACAGGAGACAAACCATTCGCTTGTTTCTATTGTGGAAAAAGGTTTTCTCAAAAGGCAAGACTGGTTGTCCATGAAAAATACCACACAGACGATAAAAGATTTTCATGCTCTTTCTGTGGGAGATGTTTCCTACGTCAAGAACAGTGTGAGGCTCATCAAAGAACGCACACTGGAGAGAAGCCATATCCATGCACATACTGTGAGAAAGGCTTTAATCAACGAGCACAGCTTATTATACATGAGAGAGTCCACACAGGGGAGAAACCAGTCTCCTGCCCGGACTGTGGAAAATGTTTCTCCCAAAGAGCTAACCTTATTACCCACCAAAGAATTCACACTGGAGAGAAACCCTACTCTTGTTCTCATTGTGAGAAATGTTTCAACACCCAAACAAGTCTTATTCTACACATGAGAGGCCACACAGGAGAGAAACCATATTCTTGTGCAGAATGCGGGAAATGCTTTACCCACAAGTCAGTCTATAGCAAGCATCAAAGAGTTCATACAGGCGAGAAGCCATTTTCATGCACTGTATGCGACAGGCGATTTTCTCAGAAGGCTCCACTTATAGCACATCAACGGATGCACACAGGAGAGAAGCCTTTCTCATGTTCTGATTGTGGAAAGAAGTTTTCTCAGAAAGGACATCTTGTGACCCATCAAAGAATTCACACTGGGGAGAAGCCATTTTCATGTTCAGAATGTGGGAATAGTTTTAACACTCACTCTAGTCTTGTTTTTCATCAAAGACTACATACTGGAGAGAAACCATACCCTTGTACTGTATGTGAAAAAAGTTATACCAATAAGTCTCAGTTGGTAAAACATCTGAAGATCCACTCAGGAGAAAAACCATTTGCGTGTCCAGAATGTGGTAAATGTTTCACCCGTAAGGCAGACTTTGTTGTTCATCAGCGCGTTCACACTGGGGAGAAACCCTACCCATGTTCCGAATGTGGAAAACGATTTACCATCCACCAAAACCTTGTCCTACACCAACGAATCCACACCGGAGAGAAACTTTGTTTTTGTTCAGAATGTGGAAAATGTTTTACACGGAAGTCTGATTTTGTGATCCACCAAAGGGTACACACAGGGGAGAGGCCATACTCGTGTTCAGAATGCGGCAAGAGTTTTAGCATTCATCAAAATCTCATTTTGCACCAGAGAATTCATACAGGAGAAAAACCATATTTGTGTTCCGAGTGCGGTAAAACGTTTGGTCAGAAGTGCACATTAAATAGACATGTGAAAATACATAAGGGGGAAAAACGACGCTCTTCCAAATAAAAGATGAACATTTTCTGTACAGATTTATATGACTGAGTTTATATTATAATGTTCTTAAACATACTGTCAAGCTTTTAACACGTTTCTGAAATATCACAACCATTTTTAGATGCGCTATTAAGGCTCAGTCTGATTGAGAATTGGCCCAAGGGTTAATCCCAAGGAGTCCAAGCAGCTGAATCCCGTCCAATCACCTTATTGTCAGGAACTTTTCAAATGAAAAACAGTTGTCAAAAATTGACAAACTCTTGAAGACCTGGTAAGACCTTACACAGTTATGCCAGGACAAGATAGCAGTATTCAGAACAGATCTACAGTCGTGCTGTAGTATCCAATAATATTTACCACTGTTTCACCTTTGAAAAAATAGCTTTTAACTAATCGGGGCATTCACATCATGTGGACAACCGAGAACGTATACTGTGTATATTTTATAGCCTGCAAAAGATCACTGAAAACCAGTATGACTCAAGGTTTATGAAACCTTTTGAAAATCTAGAGCCTTTGACATGGGTGAAAAACATAAACTTTTAGTGTCGCACAAATGTAGACTATGCCTTTCGCATGTGGTTTAAGGTGGTTGGTGGGAGAATGAATACAGTTTCACAGTAGAGACCTTGGACATTGTATGATTGCCCAAGCAATCTGACTGCCTGTACTATGTGGGCTACATCCCCCATCTGCATTTTTTAACTTCTGACTGGAGACACAATAAGCTGCATAACTGGAGATACATTTCTGTATTCTGTTATTAGAATTTTAGTGGAGCCATTCACAGTTGGCCACTTAAAACTATTATTTCTCTTGGCGCTGGTCGGGTCCTCCTTTTACTGCTTGTCTACAAACTGCAAGGAGGATGTGCTAGTGTGCAAAATATCCCAGCTGCAGCCATTCACATCCTCAGTGTTAGACCACTGAAGACAGTGATTGGCGGTAGAGGTCACATTTATTTTATTTATTATACTCACTTATATAACGCTGATATATTCCATAGTGCTTTACAGACATTAGCATCACACTGTTCCCAATGGGATAATCTAAGTTCCCTATCAGTATGTCTTTGGAGTATGGGAGGAAACCCACACAACAAACTCAATACAGATGTTGTTTGTGGTAACAGTGCTAACCACTGAGCCACTGTGCTGCCTAATGCCCTTTACCGCTTGGTAAAGTACAAGATGATCTTTTATTTTAAATCCTTATGATGTACCCGTAGATGCAGTAGTATTCTATGGGAGAAGCTGTCAGAAGATAGCATGTACAAGTCCTGTCATGCCCCATGTCGTCATGGTTCATTATCATTAATGTCATCTCTGTATTGCACTGTATTGCTTTTTAAGTTTGCCACCTTTGTCTCCCTGTATTTGTGCTCTATGTTTTCAGCCCCTTCCTCCTTACAGTTTGCAGTAGCCATTTTTATTATAAGCTTGTACTGATGTCTCATGTTCTGCTCAACGTTGCCAGGTTATCATCTTTTCACGTACTGTTTTGGTGTATAACTACAAGATTTCAGCTTGGAATAAATTCATCTGGATTTTTCACATTTGTCTGAGCAATTGAGTTGATCACTGTCTGATGAGAGTCTGAAGTAAGTACACAGTTCATTACAGACTGCCATTGTTATATGGAGCCACTGAGCACAACACTTATTGTCAGGATATTGAGTCAGAACAAGTCCACTGAAAAGTACAGTAAAAAGTGAAAAAAATCTTTTTTAAAAATATAAATAAAATCCCACAAAAGTATTCAAAATTTAAATCATCCTCCTCTGGCAATTTTACACATAAAAATAAGTACTAAAAAAGTAAACATAGTTGGTGTTGCACATCACAAAACGCCCAAACTATTAAAATATAACAATATGTATGTAATCTGCTGTTTTTTGGTCATATTATCCCACCCCCCTCAAAAAAAAGTGATCAAAAAGACATATGTACTCAAAAATGGTACATGAATGAAGTGAAAATTACAGCTCGCCTGCAAAAAAAAAACTGAGCCTTCACACAGCTCTGTAGCCAGAATATGTCAATGCAAAGAAAAAAATACCGTATTTCTCGCCCTATAAGATGCATTTTTTTTCTCTGTGTCTTATGGGGCGAATACTAATAAGTGCTTCCATTATTTTTCACTAGGGTGAAAAATACGGTACATTTTTAAAGGTTTGAAAATTTTTAAGTAGTGAAACATAATAGCAATTACCGTATATAATGTAAGAGACAGTGGGTATGTACACACTGTGCAAACTAACCAGTTTGACTTTGGGCTAAATCTAAGGCTGTTGTCCTGGCTGTTCCCTGGTATTCACACTTTAACCCGTGTACAGCGATGTGGACTTCACTTCAGGGAAACAACTAAGCCACTATTTCCTGGAGTAGTCCGGGTGTATTTGGCAGCTGACCCTTGGTCAGAGACACCAGTGCGAAGAGGGATCAAGCAAAAGGCGTAGTCTGAATACAGGCCTAGGTCAGGGCAGGCTGAATATGTATATATTCCAGATATCAATTCCAAGTTCGGGGCAGGCTGAGTGCGTGTATAATCCAGATAGCAATTCCAAGGTCGTGGTAGGCAGTAAAAAGTAGAATCAGTAGGCAGGCAAAGTACAGTACAGAAGTCAGACAAGATCACTTTTTCACTGGTTATTAGACATTAGAAAACCTCAAAGCGCAGGAAAAGAGGTGGAACCACAGCCCAGCTAAATAGGAAGGCTGATCAGCACCTTAGCAGCTGGACAGGGTAGCAAAAGGGAAGGATTAACTCTTGCAGCGCTGTAAGGAAGTTCACAGAGCACTAGTCCTATACAAACAGGTTGAGTGAAGTGAAGCCCACGCCAGCCTGGGAAAGCAGGACAGCGGTGGAAATGGACCACCAGGCTAACATATAAATTTGGTATTACTATAATTATACCAATTTGCAGAATTGCGTTTTTTTTTTCTGGTTTCACCGCACAAAGAATTTTTTTCCCATTTTTCAATACAAGTTATGGTAAGTTAAATTGTGCCGTTAAAAATACAACTTGTCCCGAAAAAATAAGCCCTCATATGGCTATGTGAATAGAAAATTTAAAATGTTATGGCTCATGGAAGGTGGGGAGGAAATAACGAAAATGCAAATTCAAAATTGGCTGTGTCCTTAAAGGGGTTATTCCCATCTTGTACATTGGAGCATATAGTTACATAGTCGTTAAGGTTGGAAAAAGACAAAAGTCCATCAAGTCCAACCTGCAATCCTGGATCCCTGGATCAATGTTCATCTTCCTTTTAAAAAGGGGTTGGACCAAAGGGAAAAGGTGTGTAGAACAAGATTTCTATACACTGTCATAAGCCTCAATTTTATTTTGAATTAAAAAGTCATCTAAACCTTTTTTGAAGCCATCTACTGTATTTGCTGAGACCAGTTCCTGCGGCAGGCTGTTCCAGAGATTCATAGAATACTTGTCGCCTCTTATGACCGAATCTTTTTCTACAGGAGTAGGGAGTGGCCTCTTGTTTTTCTCCAGGCGTAGGTAGTGGCCCCTTGTTTTTTGAGGGCGTTTATGGCATTACATGCTGTTATTTAGTCTGTGATCTACTAATACACCCAGATCCTTCTCAACAAGTGACCATTTTCACTGCCTCTAGGACATATGCTGCATGCAGATTATTCGTCCCCAAGTGCATAACTTTACATTTATCTATATTGGACCTAATTTGCCAAGTGGAGGCCCAAACAGTAAGTTTGTCCAAGTCAGCTTGTAACTTATCAACATCTTCCATAGACTGGACTGTATTACAAAGTTTGGTGTCATCTGGAAAAATAGAAACAGCCCTATTAATCCCATCCTCTATGTCATTAATGAATAAGTTAGGATATGTCCCCGATGTCTGATAGGTGCGGGTCCCCTCTGGGACCCACACCTATACTTAGAACGGAGCCTGCAAAGTGCCAGAGGGTGCACAGCGCATGCTCGGGTGCCCTCCATTGATTCCTAAGGGAGCACTGGAAATAGCCGAGTGCTGCGCTTGGCTATTTTTGGAAGTCCCATTGAAATGAATGGGAAGCTCAGCCACTGCTCCATTCACTTCTATGGGGCTTACAGTACATAGCCAAGCCAGTGCTTGGCTATTTTCAGCACTCTCTTAGGAATCAATGGAGGGCACCTGCGCATGCGCTATGCACCCTCCTAGTGCTATACCCCCAATGTTGAAGATGGGAATACCCATTTAAGGGGTTAATCTATTGCAGGGCTTATTACACCTTTAAAGGTCTTTGTTAATCTGGAAGTGTGTATGATTTTAATGTTGCTCGTGACCCATTTCCTCCAACATTCAATAGTTAGAAACAAAAAGTACAGGATTTAGGTGGCAGAGGTGACTTGGTCTCATTTAACCCCTTTGTGCCCAACGCCGTAATAGTACGGCGCTGGACAGGTCTTTAAAGATGGCGCCCGCTCCTGAGCAGAGGGGGCGCCATAGCCGCAGGTGGTCTGCTGTTTCTTACTGGCAGTAATGCCAATCTCGGACATTTAACCCCTCAGATACCGTGGTCAATCCTGACCATGGCATCTGAGTGCATGAAACACCAGAAGCGCGTGCTTCCGGTGTTGCTCCGGCTCCCCAGTGTGGCGATCGGAGGAGCCAGAGCGTGTCTGCAGCAGCCCCTGTCTTTGTGAATGACAGGGGCTGTTGCATAGTATTTCCTATGGAGCCCTTGCCTGTAATAGGGCTCCATAGGAAAGTAGTAAAATCATCATAGACTCCAATGCAAGTGCATTGGAGTCTATGAGAATAGCAATCTAATGATTGCTTGTTATAGTTCCCTATGGGAACTATAAAAAAAAAGTGTAAAATAATTAAATAAAGTTTTTAAAAATAAAAAAAACATAAAAATTCAAATCACCCCCCCTTTCCCCAAAATAAAAATAAAAGAACTAAAAAAAAATTTAAAAAATACACATCATGGGTATCTGCATGTGTGAAAACACCCATAGTATAAAAATCTAAAAATTTATTTCCCATACGGCAAACAGTGAAACGGAAAAAAGTGTCAAAATGGCTGATTCGCCGTTTTTGGTCGCTTCATTTTCTAAAAAAAAAATTAAATAAAAAGTGATCAAAAAGTCATACACACCCCAGAATGGTATCAATGAAAAGTTCAGATCACCCTGCAAAAAATGAGCCCCCTCCATACACATAAAGCACTATTTTACCTAGGCACTCAGAAAAGTAAAAAAAAAATAAAAAAAAAATAAAAAATTATGAAAACTCATTTAATCACATTTCCAATATGTTTTAATAAAGATCATTTGTAAGTTTCGATCTACTTTAATACTTCACAAATGCTGTTTTTTTGGGGTAATTAAACTAGCTCTTTATGATAATTGGATCTCCTATTTTGTATTGTTGTGTTCCCTGTTTAACCCCTGTGTTTCGTTTGGTTCGCCCTGCCTTCCCAGACCCATAACCGTTTTATTTTTCCATTCACATAGCCGTATGAGGGCTTGTCTTTTGTGGGACAAGTTGTACTTTCTATTGGCACCACTTAAAGTGGTTATCCAACCCCTGAAATTCTCCCCATGTACCCGGGCCCCTCACACACAATGTACTTACCTCGCTCCTTGGCACCTGCGTCGCTTCTGAAGCCTGCACAGCCGCCGCTGCATCACCTTGTTGCACGGATGAAAACATCTGGTGGCGGGGGATGCCAATAGCAGGCGGTGACTGGATTGAGCCTCCCTAGCATCAGGGGTGATGCTATGGAGGATCGTTCCCGTCACCGCCTG